>CM074718.1:697903501-698133093 GCA_037306005.1 Rhinophrynus dorsalis
TGATAAGTGTACAGGCTCCGGCTGTGTACATACGTTACTGTTGTTAGTATGTGCGTGCTGTAATGAAATGATAAGTGTACAGGCTCCGGCTGTGTACACACGTTACTGTTGTTAGTATGTGCGTGCTGTAATGAAATGATAAGTGTACAGGCTCCGGCTGTGTACACACGTTACTGTTGTTAGTATGTGCGTGCTGTAATGAAATGATAAGTGTACAGGCTCCGGCTGTGTACATACATTACTGTTGTTAGTATGTGCGTGCTGTAATGAAATGATAAGTGTACAGGCTCCGGCTGTGTACATACATTACTGTTGTTAGTATGTGCGTGCTGTAATGAAATGATAAGTGTACAGGCTCCGGCTGTGTACACACGTTACTGTTGTTAGTATGTGCGTGCTGTAATGAAATGATAAGTGTACAGGCTCCGGCTGTGTACACACGTTACTGTTGTTAGTATGTGCGTGCTGTAATGAAATGATAAGTGTACAGGCTCCGGCTGTGTACACACGTTACTGTTGTTAGTATGTACGTGCTGTAATGAAATGATAAGTGTACAGGCTCCGGCTGTGTACATACATTACTGTTGTTAGTATGTGCGTGCTGTAATGAAATGATAAGTGTACAGGCTCCGGCTGTGTACATACATTACTGTTGTTAGTATGTACGTGCTGTAATGAAATGATAAGTGTACAGGCTCCGGCTGTGTACATACGTTACTGTTGTTAGTATGTACGTGCTGTAATGAAATGATAAGTGTACAGGCTCCGGCTGTGTACACACGTTACTGTTGTTAGTATGTACGTGCTGTAATGAAATGATAAGTGTACAGGCTCCGGCTGTGTACATACATTACTGTTGTTAGTATGTGCGTGCTGTAATGAAATGATAAGTGTACAGGCTCCGGCTGTGTACATACGTTACTGTTGTTAGTATGTGCGTGCTGTAATGAAATGATAAGTGTACAGGCTCCGGCTGTGTACATACATTACTGTTGTTAGTATGTACGTGCTGTAATGAAATGATAAGTGTACAGGCTCCGGCTGTGTACATACGTTACTGTTGTTAGTATGTGCGTGCTGTAATGAAATGATAAGTGTACAGGCTCCGGCTGTGTACATACATTACTGTTGTTAGTATGTACGTGCTGTAATGAAATGATAAGTGTACAGGCTCCGGCTGTGTACATACATTACTGTTGTTAGTATGTACGTGCTGTAATGAAATGATAAGTGTACGGGCTCCGGCTGTGTACACACGTTACTGTTGTTAGTATGTGCGTGCTGTAATGAAATGATAAGTGTACAGGCTCCGGCTGTGTACATACATTACTGTTGTTAGTATGTGCGTGCTGTAATGAAATGATAAGTGTACAGGCTCCGGCTGTGTACATACATTTCTGTTGTTAGTATGTGCGTGCTGTAATGAAATGATAAGTGTACAGGCTCCGGCTGTGTACATACATTACTGTTGTTAGTATGTGCGTGCTGTAATGAAATGATAAGTGTACAGGCTCCGGCTGTGTACATACATTACTGTTGTTAGTATGTGCGTGCTGTAATGAAATGATAAGTGTACAGGCTCCGGCTGTGTACATACATTACTGTTGTTAGTATGTGCGTGCTGTAATGAAATGATAAGTGTACAGGCTCCGGCTGTGTACATACATTACTGTTGTTAGTATGTACGTGCTGTAATGAAATGATAAGTGTACAGGCTCCGGCTGTGTACATACATTACTGTTGTTAGTATGTGCGTGCTGTAATGAAATGATAAGTGTACAGGCTCCGGCTGTGTACATACATTACTGTTGTTAGTATGTACGTGCTGTAATGAAATGATAAGTGTACAGGCTCCGGCTGTGTACACACGTTACTGTTGTTAGTATGTGCGTGCTGTAATGAAATGATAAGTGTACAGGCTCCGGCTGTGTACATACATTACTGTTGTTAGTATGTACGTGCTGTAATGAAATGATAAGTGTACAGGCTCCGGCTGTGTACATACATTTCTGTTGTTAGTATGTACGTGCTGTAATGAAATGATAAGTGTACAGGCTCCGGCTGTGTACACACGTTACTGTTGTTAGTATGTACGTGCTGTAATGAAATGATAAGTGTACAGGCTCCGGCTGTGTACATACATTACTGTTGTTAGTATGTGCGTGCTGTAATGAAATGATAAGTGTACAGGCTCCGGCTGTGTACATACATTACTGTTGTTAGTATGTGCGTGCTGTAATGAAATGATAAGTGTACGGGCTCCGGCTGTGTACATACATTACTGTTGTTAGTATGTGCGTGCTGTAATGAAATGATAAGTGTACGGGCTCCGGCTGTGTACATACATTACTGTTGTTAGTATGTGCGTGCTGTAATGAAATGATAAGTGTACAGGCTCCGGCTGTGTACATACATTACTGTTGTTAGTATGTACGTGCTGTAATGAAATGATAAGTGTACAGGCTCCGGCTGTGTACACACGTTACTGTTGTTAGTATGTGCGTGCTGTAATGAAATGATAAGTGTACGGGTTCCGGCTGTGTACATACGTTACTGTTGTTAGTATGTGCGTGCTGTAATGAAATGATAAGTGTACGGGTTCCGGCTGTGTACACACGTTACAGTTGAGGTTATGGGATTCGGTTTTATTCCATCATTCAGTTTAGTTTTGGTTATGTTTATGTAATACGGTTTATTATGCCGTGTAATACACAAATTTCTTGTTTTTATTTGAAAAAAAAGTAAATCAGACGCATTAAAAATGTAATGTGCAATAACTGAGAAAAAACATCTGATATTGATAAAATGGTTAAAGAATCGCATGATAACATTCTTCTCATTTTAAATCTGAGGGTAACGTACAGAAAACCAAATCTGAGGAATTTATTTTGTGTTACATCACACAGATCATTCAGTACTGCAGGGATAGTGTAACATTGTATTACATCACACAGAGCATTCAGTACTGCAGGGATAGTGTAACATTGTATTACATCACACAGTGCATTCAGTGCTGCAGGGATAGTGTAACATTGTATTACATCACACAGATCATTCAGTACTGCAGGGATAGTGTAACATTGTATTACATCACACAGAGCATTCAGTACTGCAGGGATAGTGTAACATTGTATTACATCACACAGTGCATTCAGTGCTGCAGGGATAGTGTAACATTGTATTACATCACACAGATCATTCAGTGCTGCAGGGATAGTGTAACATTGTATTACATCACACAGATCATTCAGTGCTGCACGGAGAGTGTAACATTGTATTACATCACACAGAGCATTCAGTGCTGCAGGTATAGTGTAACACTGTATTACATCACACAGAGCATTCAGTACTGCAAGGAGAGTGTAACATTGTATTACATCACACAGATCATTCAGTACTGCAGGGATAGTGTAACACTGTATTACGTCACACAGATCATTCAGTACTGCAGGGATAGTGTAACACTGTATTACATCACAGAGCATTCAGAGCTGCAGCGATAGTGTAACATTGTATTACATCACACAGATCATTCAGTACTGCAGGGATAGTGTAACATTGTATCACATCACACAGAGCATTCAGTGCTGCAGGGAGAGTGTAACATTGTATCACATCACACAGAGCATTCAGTGCTGCAGGGATAGTGTAACATTGTATTACATCACACAGATCATTCAGTACTGCAGGGATAGTGTAACATTGTATTACATCACACAGAGCATTCAGTGCTGCAGGTATAGTGTAACACTGTATTACATCACACAGAGCATTCAGTACTGCAAGGAGAGTGTAACATTGTATCACATCACACAGAGCATTCAGCGCTGCAGGGAGAGTGTAACATTGTATTACATCACACAGATCATTCAGTGCTGCAGGGAGAGTGTAACATTGTATTACATCACACAGATCATTCAGTACTGCAGGAATAGTGTAACATTGTATTACATCACACAGAGCATTCAGTGCTGCAGGGAAAGTGTAACACTGTATTACATCACACAGAGCATTCAGTGCTGCAGGGATTGTGTAACACTGTATTACATCACACAGAGCATTCAGTGCTGCAGGGATAGTGTAACATTGTATTACATCACACAGATCATTCAGTACTGCAGGGATAGTGTAACATTGTATTACATCACACAGAGCATTCAGTGCTGCAGGGAGAGTGTAACATTGTATTACATCACACAGAGCATTCAGCACTGCAGGGATAGTGTAACAATGTATCACATCACACAGAACATTCAGAGTGTAACATTGTATTACATCACACAGATCATTCAGTGCTGCAGGGATAGTGCAACATTGTATTGCATCACACAGATCATTCACTACTGCAGGGACAGTGTAACATTGTATTACATCACACAGATCATTCAGTACTGCAGGGATAGTGTAACATTGTATTACATCACACAGATCATTCTGTACTGCAGGGAGAGTGTAACATTGTATTACATCACACAGATCATTCAGTGCTGCAAGGATAGTGCAACATTGTATTACATCACACAGATCATTCAGTACTGCAGGGACAGTGTAACATTGTATTACATCACACAGAGCATTCAGTGCTGCAGGGATAGTGTAACATTGTATCACATCACACAGAGCATTCAGTGCTGCAGGGAGAGTGTAACATTGTATTACATCACACAGAGCACTAAGTGCTGCAGGTATAGTGTAACATTGTATTACATCACACAGAGCATTCAGTGCTGCAGGGATAGTGTAACATTGTATTACATCACACAGAGCATTCAGTGCTGCAGGGATAGTGTAACATTGTATTACATCACACAGAGCATTCAGTGCTGCAGGGATAGTGTAACACTGTATTACATCCCACAGATCATTCAGTATTGCAGGGAGAGTGTAACATTGTATTACATCACACAGAGCATTCAGTACTGCAGGGATAGTGTAACATTGTATTACATCACACAGAGCATTCAGTACTGCAGGGATAGTGTAACATTGTATTACATCACACAGAACATTCAGTACTGCAGGGATAGTGTAACACTGTATTACATCACACAGAGCATTCAGTACAGTGGGGATAGTATAACATTGTATTACATCACACAGATCATTCAGTACTGCAGGGATAGTGTAACACTGTATTACATCACACAGAGCATTCAGTGCTGCAGGGATAGTATAACATTGTATTACATCACACAGATCATTCAGTACTGCAGGGATAGTGTAACACTGTATTACATCACACATAGCATTCAGTACTGCAGGGATATTGTAACATTGTATTACATCACACAGAGCACTCAGTACTGCAGTGATAGTGTAACATATTACATCACACAGAGCACTCAGTACTGCAGGGAGAGTATAACAGATCATTCAGTGCTGCAGGGAGAGTGTAACAGATCATTCAGTGCTGCAGGGATAGTGTAACATTGTATTACATCACATAGAGCATTCAGTGCTGCAGGGATAGTGTAACATTGTATTACATCATACAGAGCATTCAGTGCTGCAGGGAGAGGGTAACATTGTATTACATCACACAGAGCATTCAGTGCCGCAGGGATAGTGTAACATTGTATTACATCACACAGATCATTCAGTACTGCAGTGATAGTGTAACATTGTATTACATCACACAGAGCATTCAGTGCTGCAGGGATAGTGTAACACTGTATTACATCACACACATCATTCAGTACTACAGGGATAGTGTAACATTGTATTACATCACACAGATCATTCAGTACTGCAGTGATAGTGTAACATATTACATCACTCAGAGCATTCAGTACTGCATGGAGAGTGTAACAGATGATTCAGTGCTGCAGGGAGAGTGTAACAATGTATTACATCACACAGTGCATTCAGTGCTGCAGGGATAGTGTAACATTGTATTACATCACACAGATCATTCAGTACTGCTGGGAGAGTGTAACAATGTATTACATCACACAGAGCATTCAGTGCTGCAGGAATAGTATAACATTGTATTACATCACACACATAATTCAGTACTGCAGGGATAGTGTAACATTGTATTAAATCACACAGATCATTCATTGCTGCAGGGTGAGTGTAACATTGTATTACATCACACAGATCATTCAGTGCTGCAGGGATAGTGTAACATTGTATTACATCACACAGATCATTCAGTGCTGCAGGTATAGTGTAACATTGTATTACATCACACAGAGATACAATGTAATAAGGACAGAATACAGGTCTCTCAGTGCTGCAGATATAGTGATACAATGTTATAAAGACAGCATACATAGCAGTCAGTGCTGCAGGGATAGTGATACATTGTAATAAAGACAGTATACAGAGCACTCAGTGCTGCAGGGCTAGTGATACAATATAATAAAGACAGTATACAGAGCACTCAGTGCTACTGGGATAGTGATACAATGTAATAA
The DNA here is from genome assembly GCA_037306005.1 of Rhinophrynus dorsalis. Classification (NCBI taxonomy): domain Eukaryota; kingdom Metazoa; phylum Chordata; class Amphibia; order Anura; family Rhinophrynidae; genus Rhinophrynus; species Rhinophrynus dorsalis. Next base: position 697,909,921 of record CM074718.1, read on the forward strand.
AGACTATACAGAGCACACAGTGCTGTAGGGATAGGATACAATGTAATAAAGACAGTATACAGAGCACTCAGTACTACTGGGATAGTGATACATTGTAATAAAGACAGTATACAGAGCACTCAGTGCTGCGGGGATAGTGATACAATGTAATAAAGATAGTATACAGAACACTCAGTGCTGCAGGGATAGTGATACAATGTAATAAAGACAGTATACAGAACACTCAGTACTACTGGGATAGTGATACATTGTAATAAAGACAGTATACAGAACACTCAGTGCTACTGGGATTGTGATACATTGTAATAAAGACAGTATACAGAGCATTCGGTGCTGCAGGGATAGTGATACAATGTAATAAAGACAGTATACAGAACGTTCAGTGCTGCAGGGATAGTGATACAATGTAATAAAGACAGTATACAGAACGTTCAGTGCTGCAGGGATAGTGATACAATGTAATAAAGACAGTATACAGAGCACTCAGTGCTGCAGGGATAGTGTTACAATGTAATAAAGACAGTATACAGAGCACTCAGTACTACTGGTATAGTGATACAATGTAATAAAGACAGTATACAGAACGCTCAGCGCTGCAGGGATAGTGATACATTGTATCAATGTCCTGCTTTGATAGTCAACCGACCAAAAAAAAACAAACTCTGAAATCAGAGATCCAGGGATCTCACCTTCAAGTGAACTTAACCCTTTGAGTGCGAAAATGGTGCAAAATGCATTATTTTCAATTTATTGTATACTCTTCTGGTATTCACAAAGTTAAAGTTGTAAAAAAAAAAATAGGCAAGGATGGAGACAAACAGAAAAATCTAGACAAATTGATTTATATTCACTTGTAGACTGTCAAGTCAGAATTTACTGTTATTGTCCTTTTAAAAAATGTCCCCAGTGTACTACAGAATAGACGTAAATGGATATCATGGTGAATAGTAAAAATTGTATTTTCCTCTTTCCTGAAGACGTGTGATAATTAGATTGGCTCCAGCCTAAAAATCCCTTCTGATCTTTTTTTTTTTTTACCAAAAAGAGAACTGTCCCCTGTGTCCTCTGTTGTCTGATAAACACATTATGCTCCCTGTGGTGCCTGGAGGGTCTGGAGTCTATTTAAATGGAAATCTCCTCGCTGTGACCGGTTTGTATATGTGTGTGTTTTGCCTTCATAGAGATGGACGGGACCCCCCCCGGGAATAGAGCTCAAATCTGTGTGTTAATTCTCTCACCGCGACGTCACCCCGAGTTATATGTCCGACACTTTAGGGACTGTTTACACTATGGAGATGGTCACTATTAAGAAAAACAAACATTAATTCTGATAATATACAGTGAGGATTCCAGCAGCCATTACACCTTACTGTAGCTCTGTGCTGCATTGCACTGCGCTGCTCTCCGGTTATATTACAGAGCGAAATGCGGTCAGTTTCGGCCTCTGGGTTATCCCTGTCTTTACTTTTTATATCTAATATTTTATTTCTTACTAGTTGAACAGCCCGTTACACGGGCCACAGTGCCTCTGGCAGCCGGTCGCGGGGCAGTCACACGCAGTGGAGACTGCCCGCGCCTCGGCTGATACAGAGCTGGACGCTCCTTCTGAGCGCCCAGCTCTGTATCAGCCGCGGCGCGGGCAGTCTCTACTGCTCATGACTGCCGCACGCGCAGCAGTGTCTACTGCGCATGTCGGGCGTTACACACAACTTGGCGAATTATTATATAGGATTGTGATATTTAAATGGAAAGGTGACCACAAAAATCTCCTTTTGAAAGAGAAGACAAAAATAAGAAAGTGTTATATTTTTTTATTCAATTTTTTTATAGCAAACCCGTTTTATTTTATAATTAGAAATAAAAAGGTTTGGGCTGTTTCCTCACTGTGTTCTAATCACTGGCATACCACCTAGTATTAATAGTAGGTGAAACAACTACAAACCTCTGTATAAAACACTGCATTGCCACCTCCCCTAGCACCGAGTTCCTGTCTTATCCCTATATTATCTCCCCACTCACTGACACTGTACAGTAATGTATTACCCACCTCCCCTAGCACTGACTTCTTGTCTTATCCCTACATTACCTCCCCCACTCACTGACACTGCTCAGCAATGCATTACCCACCTCCCCTAGCACTGACTTCCTGTCTTATCCCTACATTACCTCCCCACTCACTGACACTGCTCAGTAATGCATTACCCACCTCCCCTAGCACTGACTTCCTGTCTTATCTCTACATTACCTCCCCACTCACTGACACTGCTCAGTAATGCATTACCCACCTCCCCTAGCACTGACTTCCTGTCTTATCTCTACATTACCTCCCCACTCACTGACACTGCTCAGTAATGCATTACCCACCTCCCCTAGCACTGACTTCCTGTCTTATCTCTACATTACCTCCCCACTCACTGACACTGCTCAGCAATGCATTACCCACCTCCCCTAGTACTGACTTCCTGTCTTATCCCTACATTACCTCCCTACTCACTGGCACTGCTCAGCAATGCATTACCCACCTCCCCTAGCACTGACTTCCTGTCTTATCCCTACATTACCTCTCCACTCACTGACACTGCTCAGTAATGCATTACCCACCTCCCCTAGCACTGACTTCCTGTCTTATCGCTACATTACCTCCCCACTCACTGACACTGCTCAGCAATGCATTACCCACCTCCCTTAGCACTGACTTCCTGTCTTATCCCTACATTACCTCCCCACTCACTGACACTGCTCAGCATTGCATTACCCACCTCCCCTAGCACTGACTTCCTGTCTTATCTCTACATTACCTCCCCACTCACTGACACTGCTCAGAAATGCATTACCCACCTCCCTTAGCACTGACTTCCTGTCTTATCCCTACATTACTTCCCCACTCACTGACACTGCTCAGCAATGCATTACCCACCTCCCCTAGCACTGACTTCCTGTCTTATCCCTACATTACCTCCCCACTCACTGACACTGCTCAGCAATGCATTACCCACCTCCCCTAGCACTGACTTTCTGTTTTATCCCTACATTACCTCCCCCACTCACTGACACTGCTCAGCAATGCATTGCCCACCTCTCCTAGTACTGACTTCCTGTCTTATCACTACATTACCTCCCCCACTCACTGACACTGCTCAGCAATGCATTACCCACCTCCCCTAGCAGTGACTTCCTGTCTTATCCCTACATTACCACCCCACTCACTGACACTGCTCAGCACTGCATTACCCACCTCCCCTAGTACTGACTTCCTGTCTTATCCTTACATTACCTCCCCCACTCACTGACACTGCTCAGCAATGCATTACCCACCTCCCCTAGTACTGACTTCCTGTCTTATCCCTACATTACCTCCCCCACTCACTGACACTACTCAGCAATGCATTACCCACCTCCCCTAACACTGACTTCCTGTCTTATCCCTACATTACCTCCCCACTCACTGACACTGCTCAGCAATGCATTACCCACCTCCCCTAGCACTGACTTCCTGTCTTATCCCTACATTACCTCCCCCACTCACTGACACTGCTCAGTAATACATTACCCACCTCCCCTAGCACTGACTTCCTGTCTTATACCTACATTCCCTCCCCCACTCACTGACACTGCTCAGCACTGAATTACCCACCTCCCCTAGTACTGACTTCCTGTCTTATCCTTACATTACCTCCCCCACTCACTGACACTGCTCAGCAATGCATTACCCACCTCCCCTAGTACTGACTTCCTGTCTTATCCCTACATTACCTCCCCCACTCACTGACGCTGCTCAGCAATGCATTACCCACCTCCCCTAGTACTGACTTCCTGTCTTATCCCTACATTACCTCCCCACTCACTGACACTGCTCAGCAATACATTACCCTCCTCCCCTAGTACTGACTTCCTGTCTTATCCCTACATTACCTCCTCCACTCACTGACACTGCTCAGCAATGCATTACCCACCTCCCCTAGCACTGACTTCCTGTCTTATCCCTACATTACCTCCCCTACTCACTGACACTGCTCAGCAATGCATTACCACCTCCCCTAGCACTGACTTCCTGTCTTATCCCTACATTACCTCCTCCACTCACTGACACTGCTCAGTAATGTATTACCCACCTCCCCTAGTACTGACTTCCTGTCTTATCCCTACATTACGTCCTCCACTCACTGACACTGCTCAGTAATGCATTACCCACCTCCCCCAATACTGACTTCCTGTCTTAACCCTACATTACCTCCTCCACTCACTGACACTGCTCAGCAATACATTACCCACCTCCCCTAGCACTGACTTCCTGTCTTATCCCTATATTACCTCCCCACTCACTGACACTGCTCAGCAATGCATTACCCACCTCCCCTAGCACTGACTTCCTGTCTTATCCCTACATTACCTCCCCACTCACTGACACTGCTCAGTAATACATTACCCACCTCCCCTAGCACTGACTTCCTGTCTTATCCCTACATTACCTCCCCACTCACTGACACTGCTCAGCAATACATTACCCACCTCCTCTAGCACTGACTTCCTGTCTTATCCCTACATTACCTCCCCACTCACTGACACTGCTCAGCAATGCATTACCCACCTCCCCTAGCACTGACTTCCAGCCTTATCCCTACATTTTCAGCCCTGAGTTTGGTGTAATTTTCTGTGTGTACAGGACATGGGATTTTAGGTTCCATTCTGGTTACAATCTCAGGCAGGATTCTGCAATGTGTATTTATTAGTCTGAGAGGAATTGAGCAGAACTACGTGTTTTACAGCGATACACATTCAAATATGTAATTGGCTCAATAAAAATGGCTGATAAAGCTCACCATAAAACAAGTGATTTTCATGATGGATTACACCTGCTGTTGCACTCCATTGTGTATACTACCAGTTGGTGTAAGGTTCATGTGGTTGAGCCCCCAGTTTAACTTCATAAAGTATTTTAACCATTGCAAGGCATTTACACAAGATAGAAAACATACCTAAAATGTCTTAAACCTGTTTATTTTAGTAGATGTGTCATCTAGTGGTGTGGTTCTGTGAAATCAAATCCAAAATCTGTCTGTTGGTCTCTCATCACATACTCTACAATAGGGCTCAAAATTTCCATTCGCCACTAGCCAATGGCGAGTGAAAATTCAGCCCTGGCGTGTAGAAATTCAGCCCTGGTTGGTATGTTATGTCTTGCAGTGGCGAGTAACTTTTCCGGTCTGGCTAGTAGCAAACGACTTAAAGGGATAGTAACCCCCCCCCAACAACAACTTGACTGTAAAATACAGCAATCATAGAAACATACCGAATGCACTTAGTCCCATCTCTCAAACCTTTATGGTTTGAGAGATGTAAGGCAAGAAAGATCTCCGCTCCCTCCCCCTTCTCATGCGTCCGCTGTATAGCGGACACCATGAGATCCGGCTTCCAGCACCAGACGGCGGCTCTGCAGGAGCGCTGTCATCTAGATATCGCCGTATTATTACTTCATGGGTATGGTCTAAAACATGTGCCTGGCTTGCAAGCACATGTTGTAGACAATTCCTATGAAGTAATTATATGGAAATATCTAGATGTCAGAACTCCTGCAGAACCACCGAATGTCGGCCGACCGGATTCTGCCACTGACAGCTTTACAGCTCGTCAGGCAGACGGGGGAGGGAGCGGAGGTCTGTCTTGCCTTACATCTCTCAAACCATAAAGGTTTGAGAGATGGGACTAAGTGCATTCGGTATGTTTCTATCATTGCTGTATTTTGCCGTCAAGTTGTTGGTGGGGGTTACTATCCCTTTAAAATTATAAGCCCTGCTCTACAATACATCCGTCTTGCTCTGGAGCGGAGACCTCTGTCAGTTTTCACGACTCCCAACTCCTCGGTGGTGGAGACATTTTTCTATTCTTGTGAGTTCCTATAGCTCTGGGTTGGAGATGTCTGTGTATCCTCATAAGTCTGTATTCCTCCTGAATACAGAGACCTGTTACTTATGAGTCCCTACTTGTCTTGGTGGAGACTCACTGTTCTCCGGAGTCTCTGCTACACTGGGGTGAAGAGTTATGTCTGTTCCTCATGAGTTTTTACTCCTCTTGGGTGGAGACTTTAGACTGTTTCTCATGAGTGTCTCTTAAGTCCTCTAGGGTGTAGATTTTGGTCTGTCCTCTTAGGGTGCAAGTCCCTACTCCTCTGTGGTGGATACTTGTGTTTGCCATCTTACAGTGGGCCTATCACCTTGAATTTTCTTTACATTTTTGAAAACTTCATTCAAAACTGCCTATGTATCATGTTAACCAAAATTCCAGCAGATGTACAGTTTAGATAATATTTACGCTTATATTTCTGGGAAACTTAACGTTTCCTGATTCTGCACAAAGCTTCATTAGCATATGACACATCACCGGAAGGTCTTCATTAGCGTATGACACATCACTGGAAGGTCTTCATTAGCATATGAACGTCACTAGTACTGCAATTATCATACATTAGTATACAATACCAGGTGTACAAATACAGTTAGGTCTGTAAATATTTGGACACTGACACAGTTTTCATACACCACCACATTGAATTTGAAATTAAGCAACTGAGATGCAATTGAAGTGCAGACTTTCAGCTTTAATTGAAGGGGTTGAACAAAAATGTTGTATGAAACGTTTAGGAATTGCAACCGTTTTCATACACAGTCCCCTTATTTCAGAGGCTGATATGTAATTGGACAAATTAACAGAATCATAAATAAAATGTTCATATTTAATAGTTTGTGGAGAATCCTTTGCAGGCAATGACTGCTTGAAGTCTGGAACACATGGACATCACCAAGAGCTGGGTTTCCTCCTTTGTGATGCTGTGCCAGGCCTTTACTGCAGCGGTCTTCACTTGTTGTTTGTTCGTGGGTCTTTCTGCCTTAAGTTTTGTCTTTAGCAAGTGAAATGCATACTTGTTCGGGTTGAGATCAGGTGATTGACTCGGCCATTGCTGAATGTTCCACTTTTTTTTGCCTTAATGGGATAGTAATACCTAAAATGTAAAAAAAAAATATGTTGTAGGGTTTATCCCCCTGAGTAAAACAAGGGTACTCCCACTGCTGAAAGATGTTTCATTCAAAAGTGATTAATTTTCAAAGTTTAATTTTTTAGGTGCAATATCACAGTGGCCTGAAATTGTAGAGTGGCGCTGTTACTACACCATCCTATGGAGATTTATGGTCCTGAGACCAGAGCTGTCCATAGGATCGTGTAGCAACAGCGCCACTGTACAATTTCAGGCCACTGTGATATTGCACCTAAAAAATTCAACTTTGAAAATTAATAACTTTTAAATGAAACACCTTTCAGCAGTGGGAGTACTCTTGTTTTACTCAGGGGGATAAACCCTACAACATATTTTTTTTTACATTTTAGGTATTACTATCCCTTTAAAAAACTCCTGGGTTGCTTTCGAGGTATGTTTTGGCTCATCGTCCATCTGTAAAGTGAAGCACCATCCAATCAACTTCTCTGAATTTGGCTGAATCTGAGCAGACAATATATCTCTATATACTTCAGAATTCATCCAGCTGCTTCTGTCTACTGTCACATCATCAATAAACACTAGTGACCCAGTGCCACTGGAAGCCATGCATGCTCATGCCATCACACTGCCTCCACTGTGTTTTACAGATGATCTGGTATGCTTCGGATAATGAGCCGTTCCAAGCCTTCTCCATACTTTTTTCTTCCCATCATTCCAGTACAGGTTGATCTTAGTTTCATCTGTCCATAGAATGTGGTTCCAGAACTGGGCTGGCTTCTTTAGATGTTTTTTGGCAAAGTCTAATCTGTCCTTTCTATTCTTGAGGCTTATGAATGGTTTGCTCCTTGTGGTGAACTCTCTGTATTTGCTCTTGTGAAGTCTTCTCTTTATGGTAGACCTGGATTATGATATGCCTACGTCCTAGAGAGTGTTCTTCACTTGGCTGGATGTTGTGAAGGGGTTTTTCTTTACCATGGACAGGATCCTACTATCATCCACTACTGTTGTCTTCTGTGGATCCAGACCTATTTGTGTTGCAGAGCTCACCAGTGCGTTCTTCTTTTCTCAGAATGTACCAAACTGTTGATTTGGCCACTTCTAATGTTCCTGCTATCTCTCTGTTGGATTTTTTTTTGTAGCCTAAGGATGGCCTGTTTCACTTGCATTGAGATCTCCTTTGACCACATGTGGGTTCACAGTAAGAGCTTACAAATGCGAATGCCACACCTGGAATCAACTCCAGACCTTTTAGCTGCTGAATTGATGAAGAGATGATGAAGGAATAGCCCACACCTGTCCATGAAACAGCTTCTGAGTCAATTGTCCAATTACTTTTGGTCCCTTTAAAAAGAGGGGGCTACATATTAAAGAGCTGTCATTCCTAAACCCTTCCTTCAATTTGGATGTGAATACCCTCAAATTAAAGCTGAGATACAGCACTTTAAGCACACATTCATTATTTAACTGTAAATTCAACTTACTTTGGTAAATAGCCAAAATAACAAAACTTGTGTCAGTGTCCAAATATTTCCAGACCTAACTTTAACTGTACATTTGCAGGTCTTTTGGACAACATGACATACAGTCAGTTTGTAATGCAGTTATCAAATATGCAAAACCTGAATTATGGTGAAAGGTCCACTGCAAGTCCATACTGCCCTGTGGTAGAGACTTCTTTCTCTTCTCTTGAGTCTCTACTCCTCTGTTGTAAAGATTTCTATCTGTTGTTTGAGTCTCTAATACTTAAAGGAGCAGTAAACTTTTTTTATGAAAACACATATTTTACAGAGCATTTCCTGCTGAATAGAACAAGATCACTCCCATCGCTGTCAGATGTTTTAAAAATCTAAAATTTATAGCAGTTTAAATAATCAGGAAGTAAATTTACTGTGTTTACTTCCTGATAGTTCTGACAGGAAGTGAATTTACTGTGTTTACTTCCTGATAGTTCTGACAGGAAGTGAATTTACTGTGTTTGCTTCCTGATAGTTCTAACTGACAGGAAGTGAATTTATTGTGTTTACTTCCTGATAGTTCTAACTGACAGGAAGTGAATTTACTGTGTTTACTTCCTGATAGTTCTAACTGACAGGAAGTAAACTTACTGTGTGTTTACTTCCTGATAGTTCTAACTGACAGGAAGTGAATTTACTGTGTTTACTTCCTGATAGATCTAACTGACAGTAAGTGAATTTACTGTGTTTACTTCCTGATAGTTCTAACTGACAGGAAGTGACAGGCAGTTTCTATCACATTCTATGGAGAACTGTATGTCTCTGACTTTTCTGACTTTCCTCTCCATTAGAATCTATCAGGAAATCTTTAATTAGAATTTGACCACTAGAGGGCACTGCTAATGTAAAAAAAAACATGGGTTTAAACTGTAATAACTCTGGAAATATAAATCTCTCAGCAGTGGGAGTACCTTTATTTTACTCAATAGGAAAATCCCTACAATATATATTTTTTCATAAAAAAAGTTTTCTGCTCCTTTAAATGTGGAGGCCTCTGTCTGTCAACCATGAGTCCCTACTTCAGTGATTCTCAGCCAGGGTACCGTGGCATTTTGGTGTGCCACGGACATCAAATTAGGGTACCCCATATTTTCTATTAAGACTCACAAAAATGTGAATATTGTCCTTTTAAATTTAGACATATGGAAATTTTTATGTACGATATGTTTATTTTTATTACTATGATTGTGAGACCTAATAATATATGTATATTTTTTAAAATGCACAATTTATTATGCCCTTAATAAAGTACATTAAACATGTAAGGGGTGCCCCAAAACGTTCCAGATTGCATGTTAGGGGTGCAAATCCAATGCATTACTTCTATGCAGGGTGGATAAAAATCGATTATTTTTTTTATAACAAAATCCGATTTTTTTTTTTTATTATTATTATTTAAATTTATTTTAATTAAATGCTTTTTGAGGAAAAATATATCTAAAGATAGTTTTCTGTTTCAGATATGTTATAGTTTAAAGGTTATTCAACATGAAATAGAGCTTAGTTATGTACCTGAGGCTGTATAGTCATGCAATTATATTTTATGTTATATTTTATTATATGTTCCAAATATGAGTGATTAATCTATTAAACTAAAATCAGTTCTGATGTTGCTGTTTTACTAATCTGACAGGTTATATTCTAAATATGACTTCTTCTCCTGGTTGCAAATATTGATGGTTTTAACTAACAGCAAGAATGAGTTTTTGCATTTAAAAATCAGGATTTAAATCGAGTCTTACTGACCAGTGATTTAAATCAGGATTTAAATCGAGTCTTACTGACCAGTGATTTAAATCAGGATTTAAATCGAGTCTTATTGACCAGTGATTTAAATCAGGATTTAAATCGAGTCTTACTGACCAGTGATTTAAATCAGGATTTAAATCGAGTCTTACTGACCAGTGATTTAAATCAGGATTTAAATCGAGTCTTATTGACCAGTGATTTAAATCAGGATTTAAATCGAGTCTTACTGACCAGTGATTTAAATCAGGATTTAAATTGAGTCTTACTGACCAGTGATTTAAATCAGGATTTAAATCGAGTCTTACTCACTAGTGATTTAAATCGAGTCTTACTGACCAGTGATTTAAATCAGGATTTAAATTGAGTCTTACTGACTAGTCATTTAAATCATGATTTAACTCGAGTCTTACTGACCAGTGATTTAAATCAGGATTTAAATTCTGATTTAAATTGACTTGATTTAAATCAAACCCACCCCGTTTCTCTGATTGAAGACTTTTGTGTTTAAGTCAGGGTTCAGATTCCACTACACAGATGATGAGATCTTTATGTCGCTATGTTGTTTGATTCTCATGATCATTAAAGCGAACTAGCACCCTATAATAAAACTGCACCACATAATTTCACATCTGGTGACTAGCTGCTCAGTAGCGCTAGTCGCTAGAATTATTTACCTGATTAAAGAGAAATCTCTATTCTTCCAAGACTGACAGCAGGACGGAGTGCGGACATATTGTCATTGTGACGTCCTCGCGCCTGCTCTGTCAGCCCAGCCGGGGCTTGGAGGCGTTGCTAGGAGCCGGCCGGCTCCAAAAGGGACTGACAGCGCAGGCGTACGGATGTCACTATGGCAAGATGTCCTCGCTCAGTCCTGCTGTCAGTCTTGGAAGAATAGAGATTTCTCTTTAAAGTGATAGTAATGTTTCATAATAAAAGCAGCTCTAATTAATCATCATAGTATTTGGACTTTGGAGAGTGTTATATCAATTCTGTCAGAGTTGTAGTTCAGGAGTAATTCAATGACAAAGTATCCCCCTCCCACCCCTTCTACTGATGTAACACTGCTCAGCCAGATCAGAAGGGAGGTGCCCAGGTAGACTGCAGAGAGGGACAATCTTCAATTAAGATAAGGGAAAAACCTGAAAAACTTGTCAAGGGGTGCAGGGCTTTCATTGTTCTCATAGGAAGAAGATTGTCCCCTACTGTTATCTGTCTGGTCTATGGACTGGATTCCACATCTGAGAAGAGATGGCTTACACTAGGTAAAAGGGGCGGGGCTTTCATTGTTCTCATAGGAAGAAGATTGTCCCCTTCTGTTATCTGTCTGGTCTATGGACTGGATTCCACATCTGAGAAGAGATGACTTACACTAGGTAAAAGGGGCGGGAGGGGAACTTTGCTTGTGAATATCTCTCAAACCATAAAGGTCTGAGAGATAAGACTTATATCGTTCTTCATGTTTTTTAATGCCTACAAAATAAAATAAAGATAAAACTAAGTATTACTACTATCCCTTTAATCAGGTGATAATTCTGGTGACTAGCGCTACTGAGCAAATAGTCGCCAGAGGAGCAATTTTGCGGTGCAATTTTATTATTGGGTGGTAGTTCCGCTTTAAGTATTCTGTATACACCCTTTTATGGTTTTGTAGTCGGACAGCATTCTCTTCCCCATGTGATCAGTTGGACATGATAATGTTCAGTAAACGTGAAATAAATCCTCTGATATTTTCTTTAGTAATAGATTTATATTAGTCCTCAAACTTGAGCCCTGTTTTCCTGCTCTGGCATCACTGTGGGTTACTCAGCCTGTTTAGACATTGGTAGACCGGTGAAATGCGTTGAGCACCGCTTTGGTCCTTGAAGGGTTAAACAGGAAAGAGTAAGGGGGTGGAATTGTATTTCATTTAGGGGATGTGATGGAAGTTGGTTGCTGTAGGTATCAGCCTCACATTGGAACTACGTTCTGGAACCTACGGGGTTAAATCTGACCTTTCCACCGAAATCGCTGCAGGTGATTTCTCTGTTTTCTTCTGACATTTGGGAAGTAAGTGATTAACATTTTGTCACTGGAAACAGGTTCCTGGAATTCATTGATCCGTCCTGTCCAGATATAGACTTAACCCTTTCAGTGCCAGAGTGGTATACTTCGCAATGTGTTGCATACCCTTCTGGCACTCAAAGGTTTAACAGTCTTCCCAGCCTCACCGATCTACATAATGTGTGAATGGAGAACCTCAGAAATATCTTCTGATTAATAATCTTTATACTGAGACGTGGACCAGCCCTGCACAGATACCTGAGACCTAACACCTCCCAATTATAACCCCCTCTTACCTTACATGACCATAAAATCCTAATGGCCCATATCAATTTTGCCTTCTTTCAAGATATAACATCTTCAATCAGTTCTGGATGTCATATCCATGGAGACGAACATGACCGTTACTGGCAAGATGTCATATCCATGGGGGCGGACATGACAGTTACTGGCAGGATGTCATATCCAATGGTGCAGACATGACAGTTACTGGCAGGATGTCATATCCATGGAGACGGACATGACAGTTACTGGCAGGATGTCATATCCATGGGGGCGGACATGACAGTTACTGGCAGGATGTCATATCCATGGGTGCAGACATGACAGTTACTGGCGGGATGTCATATCCATGGAGACGGACATGACAGTTACTGGCAGGATGTCATATCCATGGGGCGGACATGACAGTTACTGGCAGGATGTCGTATCCATGGGTGCAGACATGACAGTTACTGGCAGGATGTCATATCCATGGGGGCGGACATGACAGTTACTGGCAGGATGTCATATCCATGGAGACGGACATGACAGTTACTGGCAGGATGTCATATCCATGGAGACGGACATGACAGTTACTGGCAGGATGTCATATCCATGGAGACGGATATGACAGTTACTGGCAAGATGTCATATCCATGGAGACGGACATGACAGTTACTGGCAAGATGTCATATCCATGGGTGCAGACATGACAGTTACTGGCAGGATGTCATATCCATGGAGACGGACATGACAGTTACTGGCAGGATGTCATATCCATGGGGGCGGACATGACAGTTACTGGCGGGATGTCATATCCATGGAGACGGACATGACAGTTACTGGCAGGATGTCATATCCATGGGGGCGGACATGACAGTTACTGGCAGGATGTCGTATCCATGGGTGCAGACATGACAGTTACTGGCAGGATGTCCTATCCATGGGGGCGGACATGACAGTTACTGGCAGGATGTCATATCCATGGAGACGGACATGACAGTTACTGGCAGGATGTCATATCCATGGAGACGGACATGACAGTTACTGGCAGGATGTCATATCCATGGAGACGGACATGACAGTTACTGGCAAGATGTCATATCCATGGGTGCAGACATGACAGTTACTGGCAGGATGTCATATCCATGGGGGCGGACAAGACAGTTACTGGCAGGATGTCGTATCCATGGAGACGGACATGACAGTTACTGGCAGGATGTCCTATCCATGGGGGCGGACATGACAGTTACTTACAGGATGTCATATCCATAGGGGCGGACATGACAGTTACTGGCAGGATGTCATATCTATGGAGACGGACATGACAGTTACTGACAGGATGTCATATCCATGGAGACGGACATGACAGTTACTGGCAGGATGTCATATCCATGGGGGCGGACATGACAGTTACTGGCAAGATGTCATATCTATGGGGGCGGACATGACAGTTACTAACACGATGTCATATCCATGGAGACGGACATGACAGTTACTGACAGGATGTCATATCCATGGGGGCGGACATGACAGATACTGGCAATTTTTTTCAAACTGAAGCAGACAGAGTGCTTGAGCCTACTTAACCCTTTAAAGACCAGAGAGGCGCACAATGTATTGCAAAGCATTGCACCCCCCAGTGGCACTTTAGAGGGTTATGATTACTGTGTGCAGTGAACAAACCTTGAGGTCCTGTAGTCCTGCCAACAACTAACATGTCCGCCTCCATTGACACCCAAGACTTATTGAACCAAGAAGTAAAAAATGCATAGGGGCTATTAAGATTTTCTAACCATAGTAAAGTAAAGGGGGGTATTAGTAGTAATTTCTACTTCTCATTTAATGTTTTATGTGTCATGGGGATTGGAAATGACTGTTATACAACATTGGAGTAAATGAGTCAATCCCCCCTCTGTATAGATATCAGGTACTATACCTCCCATCTTCCCCTCTGTATAGATGTCAGGTACTATACCTCCCATCTTCCCCTCTGTATAGATATCAGGTACTATACCTCCCATCTTCCCCTCTGTATAGATATCAGGTGTTATACCTCCCATCTTCCCCTCTGTACAGATGTCAGGTGTTATACCTCCCATCTTCCCCTCTGTATAGATATCAGGTGCTATACCTCCCATCTTCCCCTCTGTATAGATATCAGGTGCTATACCTCCCATCTTCCCCTCTGTATAGATATCAGGTGCTATACCTCCCATCTTCCCCTCTGTATAGATGTCAGGTGCTATACCTCCCATCTTCCCCTCTGTATAGATATCAGGTACTATACCTCTCATCTTCCCCTCTGTATAGATATCAGGTACTATACCTCCCATCTTCCCCTCTGTATAGATATCAGGTACTATACCTCCCATCGTCCCCTCTGTATAGATATCATGTACTATACCTCCCATCTTCACCTCTGTATAGATATCAGGTACTATACCTCCCATCTTCCCCTCTGTATAGATATCAGGTACTATACTTCCCATCTTCCCCTCTGTATAGATATCAGGTGTTATACCTCCCATCTTCCCCTCTGTATAGATATCATGTACTATACCTCCCATCTTCCCCTCTGTATAGATATCAGGTACTATACCTCCCATCTTCCCCTCTGTATAGATGTCAGGTACTATACCTCCCATCTTCCCCTCTGTATAGATATCAGGTACTATACCTCCCATCTTCCCCTCTGTGTAGATATCAGGTACTATACCTCCCATCTTCCCCTCTGTATAGATACCAGGTACTATACCTCCCATCTTCCCCTCTGTATAGATGTCAGGTGTTATACCTCCCATCTTCCCCTCTGTATAGATATCAGGTGTTATACCTCCCATCTTCCCCTCTGTATAGATATCAGGTACTATACCTCCCATCTTCCCCTCTGTATAGATATCAGGTACTATACCTCCCATCTTCCCCTCTGTATAGATATCAGGTACTATACCTCCCATCTTCCCCTCTGTATAGATATCAGGTACTATACCTCCCATCTTCCCCTCTGTATAGATATCAGGTACTATACCTCCCATCTTCCCCTCTTTATAGATATCAGGTACTATACCTCCCATCTTCCCCTCTGTATAGATATCAGGTGTTATACCTCCCATCTTCCCCTCTGTATAGATATCAGGTGTTATACCTCCCATCTTCCCCTCTGTATAGATATCAGGTACTATACCTCCCATTTTCCCCTCTGTATAGATGTCAGGTACTATACCTCCCATCTTCCCCTCTGTATAGATATCAGGTACTATACCTCCCATCTTCCCCTCTGTATAGATATCAGGTACTATACCTCCCATCTTCCCCTCTGTATAGATGTCAGGTACTATACCTCCGATCTTCCCCTCTGTATAGATGTCAGGTACTATACCTCCCATCTTCCCCTCTGTATAGATATCAGGTACTATACCTCCCATCTTCCCCTCTGTATAGATATCAGGTACTATACCTCCCATCTTCCCCTCTGTATAGATATCAGGTGTTATACCTCCCATCTTCTCCTCTGTATAGATATCAGGTACTATACCTCCCATCTTCCCCTCTGTATAGATGTCAGGTACTATACCTCCCATCTTCCCCTCTGTATAGATGTCAGGTACTATACCTCCCATCTTCCCCTCTGTATAGATATCAGGTACTATACCTCCCATCTTCCCCTCTGTATAGATATCAGGTGTTATACCTCCCATCTTCTCCTCTGTATAGATATCAGGTACTATACCTCCCATCTTCCCCTCTGTATAGATATCAGGTGTTATACCTCCCATCTTCTCCTCTGTATAGATATCAGGTACTATACCTCCCATCTTCCCCTCTGTATAGATATCAGGTACTATACCTCCCATCTTCCCCTCTGTATATATATCAGGTACTATACCTCCCATCTTCCCCTCTGTATAGATATCAGGTACTATACCTCCCATCTTCCCCTCTGTATAGATATCAGGTGTTATACCTCCCATCTTCCCCTCTGTATAGATATCAGGTACTATACCTCCCATCTTCCCCTCTGTATAGATATCAGGTACTATACCTCCCATCTTCCCCACTGTATAGATATCAGGTGTTATACCTCCCATCTTCCCCTCTGTATAGATATCAGGTACTATACCTCCCATCTTCCCCTCTGTATAGATATCAGGTACTATACCTCCCATCTTCCCCTCTGTATAGATATCAGGTACTATACCTCCCATCTTCCCCACTGTATAGATATCAGGTGTTATACCTCCCATCTTCCCCTCTGTATAGATATCAGGTGTTATACCTCCCATCTTCCCCTCTGTATAGATATCAGGAACTATACCTCTCATCTTCCCCTCTGTATAGATATCAGGTGTTATACCTCCCATCTTCCCCTCTGTATAGATATCAGGTGTTATTCCTCCCATCTTCCCCTCTGTATAGATATCAGGTGTTATAACTCCCATCTTCCCCTCTGTATAGATATCAGGTGTTATACCTCCCATCTTCCCCTCTGTATAGATATCAGGTGTTATTCCTCCCATCTTCCCCTCTGTATAGATATCAGGTGTTATACCTCCCATCTTCCCCTCTGTATAGATATCAGGTATTATACCTCCATCTTCCCCTCTGTATAGATATCAGGTGCTATACCTCCCATCTTCCCCTCTGTATAGATGTCAGGTACTATACCTCACATCTTCCCCTCTGTATAGATATCAGGTACTATACCTCCCATCTTCCCCTCTGTATAGATGTCAGGTGTTATACCTCCCATCTTCCCCTCTGTATAGATGTCAGGTACTATACCTCCCATCTTCCCCTCTGTATAGACATCAGGTACTATACCTCCCATCTTCCCCTCTGTATAGATATCAGGTACTATACCTCCCATCTTCCCCTCTGTATAGATGTCAGGTACTATACCTCCCATCTTCCCCTCTGTATAGATATCAGGTGTTATACCTCCCATCTTCCCCTCTGTATAGATGTCAGGTGTTATACCTCCCATCTTCCCCTCTGTATAGATATCAGGTACTATACCTCCCATCTTCCCCTCTGTATAGATATCAGGTACTATACCTCCCATCTTCCCCTCTGTATAGATATCAGGTACTATACCTCCCATCTTCCCCTCTGTATAGATGTCAGGTGTTATACCTCCCATCTTCCCCTCTGTATAGATGTCAGGTACTATACCTCCCATCTTCCCCTCTGTATAGATATCAGGTGTTATAACTCCCATCTTCCCCTCTGTATAGATATCAGGTGTTATACCTCCCATCTTCCCCTCTGTATAGATATCAGGTGTTATTCCTCCCATCTTCCCCTCTGTATAGATATCAGGTGTTATACCTCCCATCTTCCCCTCTGTATAGATATCAGGTATTATACCTCCATCTTCCCCTCTGTATAGATATCAGGTGCTATACCTCCCATCTTCCCCTCTGTATAGATGTCAGGTACTATACCTCACATCTTCCCCTCTGTATAGATATCAGGTACTATACCTCCCATCTTCCCCTCTGTATAGATGTCAGGTGTTATACCTCCCATCTTCCCCTCTGTATAGATGTCAGGTACTATACCTCCCATCTTCCCCTCTGTATAGACATCAGGTACTATACCTCCCATCTTCCCCTCTGTATAGATATCAGGTACTATACCTCCCATCTTCCCCTCTGTATAGATGTCAGGTACTATACCTCCCATCTTCCCCTCTGTATAGATATCAGGTACTATACCTCCCATCTTCCCCTCTGTATAGATATCAGGTGTTATACCTCCCATCTTCCCCTCTGTATAGATGTCAGGTGCTATACCTCCCATCTTCCCCTCTGTATAGATATCAGGTTCTATACCTCCCATCTTCCCCTCTGTATAGATATCAGGTGTTATACCTCCCATCTTCCCCTCTGTATAGATGTCAGGTGCTATACCTCCCATCTTCCCCTCTGTATAGATGTCAGGTGTTATACCTTCTATCTTCCCCTCTGTATAGATATCAGGTACTATACCTCCCATCTTCCCCACTGTATAGATATCAGGTACTATACCTCCCATCTTCCCCTCTGTATAGATATCAGGTACTATACCTCCCATCTTCCCCTCTGTATAGATATCAGGTGTTATACCTCCCATCTTCCCCACTGTATAGATATCAGGTGTTATACCTCCCATCTTCCCCTCTGTATAGATATCAGGTGTTATACCTCCCATCTTCCCCACTGTATAGATATCAGGTGTTATACCTCCCATCTTCCCCACTGTATAGATATCAGGTGTTATACCTCCCATCTTCCCCTCTGTATAGATGTCAGGTGTTATACCTTCTATCTTCCCCTCTGTATAGATATCAGGTGTTATACCTCCCATCTTCCCCTCTGCATAGATATCAGGTGTTATACCTCCCATCTTCCCCACTGTATAGATGTCAGGTGTTATACCTCCCATCTTCCCCACTGCATAGATATCAGGTGTTATACCTCCCATCTTCCCCACTGTATAGATGTCAGGTGTTATACCTCACATCTTCTCCTCTGTATAGATATCAGGTACTATACCTCCCATCTTCCCCTCTGTATAGATATCAGGTACTATACCTCCCATCTTCCCCACTGTATAGATGTCAGGTGTTATACCTCACATCTTCTCCTCTGTATAGATATCAGGTACTATACCTCCCATCTTCCCCTCTGTATAGATATCAGGTGTTATACCTCCCATCTTCCCCTCTGTATAGATATCAGGTGTTATACCTCCCATCTTCCCCTCTGTATAGATATCAGGTACTATACCTCCCATCTTCCCCTCTGTATAGATATCAGGTGTTATACCTCCCATCTTCCCCTCTGTATAGATATCAGGTACTATACCTCCCATCTTCCCCTCTGTATAGATATCAGGTGTTATACCTCCCATCTTCCCCTCTGTATAGATGTCAGGTGCTATACCTCCCATCTTCCCCTCTGTATATATATCAGGTGCTATACCTCCCATCTTCCCCTCTGTATAGATATCAGGTGCTATACCTCCCATCTTCCCCTCTGTATAGATATCAGGTACTATACCTCCCATCTTCCCCTCTGTATAGATGTCAGGTACTATACCTCCCATCTTCCCCACTGTATAGATATCAGGTACTATACCTCCCATCTTCCCCTCTGTATAGATATCAGGTACTATACCTCCCATCTTCCCCACTGTATAGATGTCAGGTGTTATACCTCACATCTTCTCCTCTGTATAGATATCAGGTACTATACCTCCCATCTTCCCCTCTGTATAGATATCAGGTGTTATACCTCCCATCTTCCCCTCTGTATAGATATCAGGTGTTATACCTCCCATCTTCCCCTCTGTATAGATATCAGGTACTATACCTCCCATCTTCCCCTCTGTATAGATATCAGGTGTTATACCTCCCATCTTCCCCTCTGTATAGATATCAGGTACTATACCTCCCATCTTCCCCTCTGTATAGATATCAGGTGTTATACCTCCCATCTTCCCCTCTGTATAGATGTCAGGTGCTATACCTCCATCTTCCCCTCTGTATATATATCAGGTGCTATACCTCCCATCTTCCCCTCTGTATAGATATCAGGTGCTATACCTCCCATCTTCCCTCTGTATAGATATCAGGTACTATACCTCCCATCTTCCCTCTGTATAGATGTCAGGTACTATACCTCCCATCTTCCCCACTGTATAGATATCAGGTACTATACCTCCCATCTTCCCCTCTGTATAGATATCAGGTGCTATACCTCCCATCTTCCCCTCTGTATAGATGTCAGGTACTATACCTCCCATCTTCCCCTCTGTATAGATATCAGGTGTTATACCTCCCATCTTCCCTCTGTATAGATATCAGGTGCTATACCTCCCATCTTCCCCAGTGTGTAGATGTTTGGGAAGATCCCCAGCCAGCTGTTGGGTGGTTTGTGATAGTGGGAGTTACTGATCTCACCATCTGAAGATTCAAAGATGGACTTCCCTTGGGATTACAGACTTATCACACAGGTTATTTTAGATTCCTGGGAGTAGAGACTTATCACACCAGGATATTTTAGATCCCCGGGAGAAGAGACTTACCACACCAGGTTATTTTAGTTCAATGGGCGTAGAGACTTATCACACCAGGTTATTATAGATCCTCAGGAGAAGAGACTTATCACACCAGGTTATTTTAGATTCCCGTGAGAAGAGACTTATCACACCAGGTTATTTTAGATCCGTGGGAGAAGAGACTTATCACACCAGGTTATTTTAGATCCCTGGGAGAAGAGACTTATCACACCAGGTTATTTTAGTTCCCTGGGTGTAGAGACTTATCACACCAGGTTATTTTAGATCCTCAGGAGAAGAGACTTATCACAACAGTTTATTTTAGATTCCCGTGAGAGGAGACTTATCACACCAGGTTATTTTAGTTCCCTGGGTGTAGAGACTTATCACACCAGGTTATTTTAGATCCCCAGGAGAAGAGACTTATCAGTCCAGGTTATTTTAGATCCCTGGAGTAGAGACTTATCACACCAGGTTATTTAGATCCTCGGGAGTAGAGACTTACCACACCAGGTTATTTTAGATCCCCGGGAGTAGAGACTTATCACACCAGGTTATTTTACATCTTACAGTGGCAAACACAAGGATATTGTGTTATAACGGTTTTTGTCAATAGACATTTGAATCTCTGCATTCACATTTTGTAAAAAAGTATTCATGGAAAAAAGTAGCGCTGTAAACCGGTGTCACAACAGTCGGGTATGAACCCCAAGATTAGGAATTAATCTTAGATACTGTAACTTTATCTCAAAGGAAAACTGCCACTTTATGATCTTGTATTTAATAAAAAAAAAAGAAGGGCGCCCAATAAGAGTAGTACTTTCAATACTTTCTCCAACTTACACAATTTCAATAGATACACTCACAATTCACATCGGTCAGAGTCTTACCTCCCACTAATCACATCTGTGGAGATCACCAACCTGTCTCCACTCAGGTATTCAGACCACAGCTGCTTGTGTTGTAGAGAAGCCTGGTTTTAGTAAAATATTTAAGAAGTATTACATAAATGTTTAAAATACCAACAATAGTATCTGTATGGCCCATTGACGCATTTTGTGGCTGCAATGCCTCTTTATCAAAGCCTACGGCCACAAATACACAAACTAACAAAGGTTTTTGTTTTTATTATATACATATATTTCCGTGAAGGGAGACGAGTTTCATGGCGGTTCAGTCCTAAGAGTGGATTGAGACTATTCTGAGTAAAAGTACTGTTACTGAGGATTATATATACAGTTCCCCAGCCTTGTGAGTATATTACCACTGGGTGATGTGGTGGTTTTTCGATATCTGAAGATTCCACAGAAGGGATGTTCTCCCTGTTTTCCATTTTGTATTTTCCACTTCATGATCTAGAAATTCTGTATTCTGTAATATATTAATACTGTACGATGCCATTTGGTTTGGCCTGGAATTACTTTTCTGTAGAATCCTGAATGTGGTCCTACTGGAGCGATGCAGGAAACATGCGCAATTGCTATTTCCCATGTGAAAACCACTAGGGAATAGGTTTGCGCATTATTTGTTGAATTTAGCATGAAAAAATTAAGATTAGTGAATATTTTTTTTTTTTGTGGGCGTGGCTAACATTAACGAATCTGTGTGAGTGGAATAGCGAATGCGCCTAATGCAGGAACTGCTATTGCGAATGAATTTATATGTCTGTGTGCTGTAGTTATAAAATGGAATTTTTTTATGCGCAATTCAAGAAACGCTCCGTATTTAGCTTCCTGGATTAGAACATGCGCAAAATCTAGAACAAAAATGCCTTTATCTGATGCAAAGGTTTCTTGCATTGCGCCATAAGAGACTAAGTTCCACAAGCATTTACCGTTAAATCTCAGGTATAATACGCAGGTGTAAATTATACCCAAGATTTTAGGGGAAAACAATACGTACCCTTGTTCTCCCTCTGTCTCACTAAATTAAATGTCATCTGCCGCTCTTATTCCCCCCTCCCCGCTCAGCCTTCTCCCCCCTCCGGAGTCCAGTCCAGCAGCCTGACAGGGTCACTGCAGGTACATGTGTGTATTTTCCGCCTGCTTCCAGTAATGCCCTGTCAGGACCTTTTTATTTAAGCCAATGGCAATGCCCTGTGAGCACAGGTCCTCGCAGGGCAATACCATAGAACCAATGCGCATAGATCTATGCATTGTGTCTATGGTGTTGCCCTGCGAGGACCTTGCGTTCCTCACAGGACTTTGCCATTGGCTTAACCCAGCTGCGGTATTGGACTCTGGAGGGGTGAGGAGGATGGGGGGTAAGCGGCAGGGAGGGTATCAGAGCGGCAAGATGACATTTATTTTTATTTATGTTTTTCCCACTTTATTTACCAGGAAGAATATATTTATCTTGTTCTCAAGTATGCACCCCCCCATTTCATGTAAGGTGAAGAGGGGCAAAATTGTGTGTATTATACGCCAGATTTTACTGTAACCCTCTGAGTGCCAGAGAGATATTGTAATGCATGGATAACTCTCTGGCACTCACAGGGTTAAAGGGATAGTAATACTTCATTTTAACTTTATTTTATTTTGTAGGCATTAAAAAAACATGAAGAATGATATAAGTCTTATCTCTCAAACCGTTATGGTTTAAGAGATATTCACAAAGTATCCCCCCCTGTTCAACCAGATCAGAAGGGAGGTGCCCATATAGACTGCAGAGAGGGACAATCTTCAATTAAGATAAGGGAAAAACCTGAAAAACTTGTCAAGGGGGCAGGGCTTTCATTGTTCTCATAGGAAGAAGACTGTCCCCTTCTGTTATCTGTCTGCTCTATGGACTGCATTCCACATCTGAGAAGAGATGGCTTACACTAGGTAAAAGGGGGGCAGGGATTTCAATTGTTCTCATAGGAAGAAGATTGTCCCCTTCTGTTATCTGTCTGGTCTATGGACTGGATTCCACATCTGAGAAGAGATGGCTTACACTAGGTAAAAGGGGCAGGACTTTCATTGTTCTCATAGGAAGAAGATTGTCTCCTGCTGTTATCTGTCTGGTCTATGGACTGGATTCCACATCTGAGAAGAGATGGCTTACACTAGGTAAAAGGAGGGCAGGGCTTTCATTGTTCTCATAGGAAGAAGATTGTCTCCTGCTGTTATCTGTCTGGTCTATGGACTGGATTCCACATCTGAGAAGAGATGGCTTACACTAGGTAAAAGGAGGGCAGGGCTTTCATTGTTCTCATAGGAAGAAGATTGTCTCCTGCTGTTATCTGTCTGGTCTATGGACTGGATTCCACATGTGAGAAGAGATGGCTTACACTAGTAAAAGGAGGGCAGGGCTTTCATTGTTCTCATAGGAAGAAGATTGTCCCCCTTCTGTTATCTGTCTGGTCTATGGACTGGATTCCACATCTGAGAAGAGATGGCTTACACTAGGTAAAAGGGGGGCAGGGCTTTCATTGTTCTCATAGGAAGAAGATTGTCCCTTCTGTTATCTGTCTGGTCTATGGACTGGATTCCACATCTGAGAAGAGATGGCTTACACTAGGTAAAAGGGGGGCAGGGCTTTCATTGTTCTCATAGGAAGAAGATTGTCCCCTTCTGTTATCTGTCTGCTCTATGGACTGGATTCCACATCTGAGAAGAGATGGCTTTACCACTAGGTAAAAGGGGGGCAGGGCTTTCATTGTTCTCATAGGAAGAAGATTGTCCCCTTCTGTTATCTGTCTGCTCTATGGACTGGATTCCACATCTGAGAAGAGATGGCTTACACTAGGTAAAAGGGGGGCAGGGCTTTCATTGTTCTCATAGGAAGAAGATTGTCCCCTTCTGTTATCTGTCTGGTCTATGGACTGGATTCCACATCTGAGAAGAGATGGCTTACACTAGGTAAAAGGGGGGCAGGGCTTTCATTGTTCTCATAGGAAGAAGACTGTCCCCTTCTGTTATCTGTCTGGTCTATGGACTGGATTCCACATCTGAGAAGAGATGGCTTACACTAGGTAAAAGGGCGGGAGGGGAAACTTTGCTTGTGAATATCTCTCAAACCATAAAGATTTGAGAGATAAGACTTATATCGTTCTTCATGTTTCTTTAATGCCTACAAAATAAAATAAAGATAAAACGAAGTATTACTATCCCTTTAATTCAATGTGGTACAGAATGTGCTTAGCTATTCATCTGATAACGAGGCGGAATGAACTCATTTGGTTCTATATAATAATGCTGTTCTACTAATCAGCGGTACGTGCAGCCCCGGCCTCGCAGCGCACAGGGAGGCATTGGCACAGCACAGACTGTTCTCAGGAGCGTTCATTCACACACGGACATTAATAGGAGCCGTGATTGGGATTTTATTACTTCTCACAATCAGCTTTGCCTTTCAGGGCCTCAGACTTGATTGTGCAGGGTAAGGAGACAATCAGGCACCGTGGTCCCTTTAGTCTTCCATCCATTTTGTATTCTGAATATCATGCACACTAGTGAATGTATTACTTTACTAAACTAAATTGCACGGCGGGCCTTTAAACGAGGCATGTCTGTGTAAAATGAGGTCCCAAATATCAACGTCAATTTCCCTTGAAAAGAACTTCTGGAAAATGCAGCTGAAAGCATTGCAAATGATTCATCTTCATATTAAAAAAATATATTGAAAAATTATATAACCCTTGAATAAGCAGTTATTAATTTAACAGAAATACGTATCTAGGTAGGTGTCACTTGTACAGCAGTCAGATTTATGTAGTTACTGGATTTTGTATTGTTTACATATAAGCTACTGTAGTATGTGATTTACTGCGGACATTTTACTACCATAGAAAATGTATACTGGGCTCTTTAAAATCATTAGTGTTGATCTTTAGGACTGTACTCAGCTAAAGAGCGTCTCTCTCGCTCTCACTAACCAACTGATTCATGACTCAGGTCAGATCTCTGTCTGTGACTCTTTCTAACCTCCCCCATGATTCTAAAGGTCTGGTTTCTCTCACTATGCCTCTAGACAGCCCATACATGATTCTATAGGGCAAGGCTCTCTCTCTGGCTCTATTCAGCCCAGACCATTATCCTAAAGGGTCATGTATAGATCTCCTAACGTAGGAAAATGTCACATTCGTTATAGACTACAGCAGAGTTTAAATGCAAAATAACAAAAAACAGTAAACAACTATAACGGACTGCTGTATGAAGGACCTAGGTAAGTCCTTCCGTTAAAGTGGAACTACCACCAATATAAAGTTGCCCCCCACTAATTATGCATATGGAGACTAAGTTTTTAACGTTCTATTATCTGCTGCAGGTACTAGCATCCGTAGTAATCCTTTTTCATGTGAGAATGGCAGCCAGGCTTGCCGCAGTACAGCCTCTAAGCAAGATGTCTGCGTGCAAGCCTGGCCGCGGGGCCTGCGCTGTCTGTCCCGGTCTCCTCTAGGAGGCATTGAATGGAGCCGAAAAGTACCGGAAGAGACTAACAGCGCAGGAGCGCAGACGGCTCTGATGCAAGAATGCTGGCCATCAGTCTCACAAGTAAAAGGATTACTTTGGATGCTGGTACTTGTGGCAGATAATAGAACTAGTAAGAAGCTAGTCGCCATATGCATAATTAGTGGGGGGAGACTTTATATTAGGTGGTAGTTCCGCTTTAAAAACAAATTAAGAGCCACTTATGCCAGGGGTACATTTCCTGTTTAGAGGTCACCTTGAAGCCCCATTGCTTCCTGATAGAACCACAATGTAAATAGAATACTGGGTTCAAATGCTCTTTACTGATTGGTAGACAACAGGGTCCTATGTTCACGAGAGAGCAGTTCTAGAGGAAACCAACTGAAATAAAAACCCTTACAGATTTAACCCCTTAGTGACAGCTGGTACGCGGCTGTCACTTTAACACCCGTGGTGCATTTTTTTTTTTTTTTTTCAAATGAGTCCGGAGTTCCTCAGTGGCGCGCAGCCGCACGGAGACCCGGACTTCCGGGACTTACCAGGTACGTCCTCTGTCACTAAGTGACAGTTTCTGCGTGACGTACCTGGTAAGTCATTTGTCATTAAGGGGTTAAATGGGGCTTTCCTTCCCCTCAATACTAGATTGGTTTCCAGCACTCTGTGAAGCAGTGTTGGAGACCTCTGTAGTACTGAAGGGGTTAAAAGTAATACTTTTTTCATTTTTCACCTGATGTGGATGGATTGTCCCATAATTATTCCAGTTATTTACACATAAGGCCCGTTAAGTGTTAAGTATAAAGGAAGCTATTCCGGAGCAAACCAAATTCATTGTGGGGGACAAATAATAATAGTAATATCAGTCTTTTTCTAGGAAGTCTACACTGAGATTGTCTCTTCTTTTTAATTATGTCCTGGGGGTATAGATATTATTACCCAATTTGATGGTACTCATGTTATCTGCCTCAGGAGGATGAAAGGGCGAGTTGACTTTGCTGGGACTAGAACCTGTGACCTTGAGGCCTGAACTGATTGTACAGCTGGTGTATTAAAGGGATAGGAATACCTGACTTCAAAGGTTTAATATTGTTCATATGAAAAAATAAATCAAATGCAGTAAATCCCGTTGCTTAAAGAGGTATATTTTAAGATTTATAAGCTTTTATAGTCCCTCCCCCCCCCCGCTCCTTTTACACACGTCAGCTGACAGATCGAGATTCTGGTCATGTGACAGGATGGCTCTTCAGCAGATCCGAAATAGCGTCATCTACAAAGAAGTACTTCATTAAAACAGTGTACTGCCTCCCAGGCACACTTTATAGACCGTTGTAATGAAGTATTTGTTTGTAGACAATGCTATTTTAGCTCTGCTGAAGTGCCGTCCAGTCAAATAACCAGAATGTTGATCTGTCAGCTAGAGCGCTGACGTCTGTAAAAGGGGCGTTTCCTCGAATATGTCTGTCCTCTGGTTCCTGCCGAAAATGTGATTTTTCTGCAATAACACTAAATTATTGAGCTTAACCCCTTAAAGGGATAGTAATACTTCATTTTATCTTTATTTTATTTTGTAGGCATTAAAAAAACATGAAGAACGATATAAGTCTTATCTCTCAAACCTTTATGGTTTAAGAGATATTCACAAGCAAAGTTTCCCCTCCCGCCCCTTTTACCTAATGTAAGCCATCTCTTCTCAGATGTGGAATCCAGTCCATAGACCACACAGATAAGAGCAGGGGACAATCTTCTTCCTATGAGAACAATGAAAGCCCTGCCCCCCTTTTACCTAGTGTAATCCATCTCTTCTCAGATGTGGAATGCAGTCCATAGAGCAGACAGATAACAGCAGGGGACAATCTTCTTCCTATGAGAACAATGAAAGCCCTGCCCCCCTTGACAAGTTTTTCAGGTTTTTCCCTGATCTTAATTGAAGATTGTCCCTCTCTGCAGTCTACCTGGGCACCTCCCTTCTGATCTGGCTGAACTGTGTTACATCAGTAAAAGGGACGGGAGGGGGATACTTTGTCATTGAATTACTCTTGAACTACAACTCTGACAGAATTGAAATAACACTCTCCAAAGTCCAAATACTATGATGATTAATTAGAGACGCTTTTATTATGAAACATTACTATCCCTTTAACGACCCTTGATGGTCATAGTACATCATGGGTCGATCTGAAATAATGACCCATGATGTACTATGACCGTCATGGAATTGTGGGCTCCCCCCCACGGCTGCACGCCATTCGGGGAGTCCGGAATTGCCTGCGTGGTCGGTTGTTAAGGGGTTAAGGATAGTATGACTTTGCATATATTCGGAGGCAATGTTATTAGCATGATAGTGCCGCATTAACTGTTCCATGCCTGGATAGTTTTTGTTGCCTAAAACCATTTGTTAAAACATGCCAACTGAAATGTATAAATTATATATAATGTGACTTTATACACCTTTTGTCTGTGTCTCTCTACCCACAGAAAAAAATAAACTTGTGCATTTAAAATAAATAAAATAAATATATATTTTAACCCAATACAGTACTGGATGTAAGAAGAAGAGTGAGAATGAGAGGGTGTTTGTGTTGTGTATGTGGTGTGTGTTTGTGTGTGTGTTGGCTGTAGACTTCCAGAAGGGTGTGCAGATGTCACTGCAGTGAACAGTGGGAGAGTGTGAGATTGTGATGATCTAGTAAGTATGGAAGGGGAATGACTATAGAGAACTGCAGTAACACCCGACAGTGACTCAGCTAGCAATATTTACATGTTGTACCAAAGGCATAGCATTGAAATAAAGTGCTGATATCTCCAGAAAGGGGTTGGATTATGAACAAAATGACTAATAACCAAACAACTGCGTAGCCACAAATGGGAGAGAGACTAAAGACTTCTTTAAAGGGATAGTAATACTTCGTTTTAACTTTATTTTATTTTGTAGGCATTAAAAAAACATGAAGAATGATATAAGTCTTATCCCTCAAACCTTTATGGTTTATGAGATATTCACAAGCAAAGTTCCCCTCCCCGCCCCTTTTACCTAGTGTAAGCCGTCTCTTCTCAGATGTGGATCAGGTTGTATGACCAGACAGATAACAGAAGGGGACAATTTTCTTTGTATGAAAACAATGAAAGCCCTTCCCCCCTTGACAAGTTTTTCAGCTTTTTCCCTAATCTTAATTGAAGATTGGCCCTCTCTGTAGTCTACCTGGGCATCTCCCTTCTGATCTGGTTGAACAGGGGGGGGATACTTTGTTTGTGAATATCTCTTAAACCATAAAGGTTTCAGAGATAAGACATATCATTCTTCATGTTTTTTTAATGCCTACAAAATAAAATAAAGTTAAAATGAAGTATTACTATCCCTTTAAGGACCGCTCTGCTGACCATATCTTTAGCCAAAGGGTATGTCGAGCTGCAACAGGGAGTGCTAAGGATTTCTCAGTGAATCTGGCAGAATCAAATGCAGCCTCAGTAAGATATACATTAGTCACAAGGATCTTAGAAACAGGAAGAACTATGTCTTCTTTAGGTGCATCTGCATTGATTGCTCTCAACAGCTGATCCCCAAAACAGCCATGTAAGGCAGTTCTAGAGGCCATGAAATGTGCCATAGGAAGAGAATTCAGACGATTGTCCACTTAAGTGGGACATAATGTGTGAGTGAAGTCCCTAGGAAGACCTGTTACATTTCCACTGATTGTGAATATACACACATACAGTATTCTGTAAAAGTTTTAGGCAGGTGTGAAAAATGCTGTAAAGTAAGAATGCTTTCAAAAATAGACATGTTAATAGACAAAATGGATATGTTTATAGTTTACTTTTATCAATTAACAAAATGTAAAGTGAGTGAACAGAAGAAAGATCTAAATCATATAAATATTTGGTGTGACCACCCTTTGCCTTCAAAACAGCATCAATTCTTCTAGGTACACTTGCACAAAATCAGGGATTTTGTAAGCATATAATCAGGTGTATGATTAGACAATTATACCAGATAGGTGCTAATGATCATCAATTTAATATGTAGGTTGAAACACAATCATTAACTGAAACAGAAACAGCTGTGTAGGACGAATAAAACTGTGTGAGGAACAGCCTAACTCAGCTAACAAGGTGAGGTTGCTGAAGAAAGTTTAATGTCAAAAGCCAAGGCAAGACTGAGCACAGCAGCAAGACACAAGGTAGTTATACCAGCACCAGCAAGATCTCTCCTAGGCAGAAATTTCAAGTTAGACAGGGGTTTCCAGATGTGCTGTCCAAGCTCTTTTGAAGAAGCACAAAGTACCTATTCTATATGGGCAGACTAGATGGGCTGAATGTTTATCTGCTGTCAGATTCTATTTTTCTATCAACTGGGCAACAATGAGAACCAGAGACACAGTGGTCGGCCAAGGAAACTTAGTGCAGCAGATTAAAGACAAATCATGCTTATTTCGCTTTGCAGTCGGAAGATGTGCAGCAATACCATCAGCTCAGAATTGGCAGAAAAGAGTGGGACCCTGGTACACCCATCTACTGTTCGGAGAAGTCTGGTCAGAAGTGGTCTTCATAGAAGACTTGCAGGCAAAAAGCCATACCTCCGATGTGGAGACAAGGCCAAGAGACTCAACTGTGCAAAAAACATAGGAATTGGGGTGTAGAAAAATGGCAGCAGATGCTCTGGACTGAGTCAAAACTTTAAATATGTGGCTGTAGCAGAGGACTGTTTGTTCACGAAGTGCTGGAGAGCGATACAAGAATGGGTGTGTGCAGGCAACAGTGAAGCATGGTGGAGGTTCATTGCAGGTTTGGGGCTGCATTTCTGCAAATGGAGTTGGGGATTTGGTCAGAATTAATGGTCTCATCAATGC
Source organism: Rhinophrynus dorsalis (assembly GCA_037306005.1). Lineage (NCBI taxonomy): Eukaryota > Metazoa > Chordata > Amphibia > Anura > Rhinophrynidae > Rhinophrynus > Rhinophrynus dorsalis. Next base: position 697,940,759 of record CM074718.1, read on the forward strand.
TGAGATGTACAGGCATATACTTATCCACCATGCAGTACCATCAGGGAGGGATCTCATTGGCCCCAAATTTTATCAGCAGTACGACGACCCCAAACATACAGCCAAAGTCATTAAGAACTATCTTCAGTGTAAAGAAGAACAAGGAGTCTTGGAAGTGATGGTATGGACCCCACAGAGCCCTGACCTCAACATCATCCAGTCTGTCTGGGATTACATGAAGAGAGAGAATCAACTGAGGCCTAAATCCACAGAAGAACTGTGATTAGTTCTCCAAGATGTTTGGAACAACCTACCTGCCGAGTTCCTTATAACTGTGTGCAAGTGACCTAGAAGAATTGATGTGTTTTGTAAGCAAAGGGTGATCACACCAAATACTGATTTGATTTAGATTTTTCTCCTGTTCACTCATCGTTTTTTTAATTGATAAAATATAAACTATTAGCATGTCTGTTTATGAAAGCATTCTTACTTTGCAGACTTTTGTACATCGCTGTATCTAATAGAATCTTTGACCTGCGGTCACTTTTAAAACCGAGAATGTCTGGTGGGGATAATGTGGAGTAGAAAGGGAGTGTCCAGCTCAAGAAAGCTATTTGTATAGGTGTACTACCCTCCTGTGGGAGAAGGCTTTACCTCATGGTTCCTCTGTTCCACAGTGGATGAAAGAAAAAGGACATTACAGCTCAAATTATTTTTATTTAAACTGCAATTTTCAATTGTAGTCACCAGGTTCTCCTATTCCTATTACTTTCAATGAGGAAACATAGTCTGTGACCCAGCAGTGGGAGTACCGTTATTTTAATTAGCAGGAAATGTCTGATATCATGTACGTTTCATTACAAAAACATTATTGGTTCTTTAAGGACCACAGGCGTGCTTATTACATATGTGAAGCAATCCACTGCACAAAACGTCGGCCTCTAAAGGGTTAAGTAATTATTTTCCACTATTTCAATCTTCTCCATTCAGATGATGGGCAGCGTGGTTTTTTTCCTGGCAGGATAGCTGTGCAGTGGCATCACAGAGAGCCCAGGGTCCCCTAGCTTGGCACAGTAATTCCTGATGGCACTTCGCCTGCACAGCCCCTGGCACACGTACAGATAATGTAGCTGTCAGAGTGAGGGGGTGCCAGCGGCAGTTTCTCTCTTTTGCTTTATTATGTGCAAGCGTTTATTACTTTGTAAAATATGGTAATAATGTAAGGGAATATTAAGGTAGAAACTCGGTGAGAGACTTCGTAGCACAGCTGCAATGAAACGGGAGCGATACCTGGGAAAAAGTGCCACCAAGGTGTAAAGCCATGGACGCCATAGCACCCCGAGAAAAACGCGCTCCAAACAAGGAAACGTCATTGTCAGGATATCACTTCTCCAGTTCCTGCTATTCTATGAAGCCTATTCACTAACATTTCTTCAGCTTTGGAGATCTTGGTGCACAGGCTCCTTAGAATAACATAGGAACTGGAGAAGTGTTAAACTGGAGAAGTTATCTCCACCTTATCACCTCTTTATCACTGCTTAGTGAATCTACCCCCTGGTGTTTGATTACTTGGTATGTTTTTGAATCTGTGTTTGATAATTATCTCAAATGTATTTATGGAAGATATTTAGTAGAAATTGATATAAATGAATAATAGATAAAATAATTAGATACGACCTAGCTTTTGTATGTAGATATAGATGTATTTGGATTGTATGATGTGCTATATGTGAAAAAGAATAGAAATTAACAATAAAAAAGGACTAGGCAAAAGTCCATCAGATGTTTAATGTCAGAGGTATTATTTTATGGGTGAACAAAATATTGAAAGCTTAAAAGTCACAGATATTTTTTAGGTGCAAGTGAAGGGCTGCACGTGTGTATAGATGTATATAAGTAAAAAAAATCCAACCTTTAGGAGACAGCGGTAACAATTTTAGGAGCCCAGAATCCACTCCTGTATTTTTGCTTTTGAAATCTCTTCGGCATCCAAAGGATTAATAAATTATAAGTGCCAATCCCCCAAACTGCACTTCTCATGAAGAATGAAGAGGTTAACAGATTCATTACATTTGACAATGTGAATGGAAAGACCGAGATGAAAGAGTAGGGATTGAGTCTGTCCTATCACACCACCCCACGAAATGACTGATTATAGGAACATATGGAGATTCTGTAGAACATTATTGTCGGTGCAGCCGGCAGAGTGCATGTATTTATAGAAATCCAGGAAGCCGTGATACAATAATAATCTTGTGGCTAAAAGACCTTGTTTATCATCCTTAGAATGGATCTGCGGGTAGCGGCCGTCGTTCTGACGTGATCTTTGGTTTATCATAGATAAAATGTAGACTCGCAGCTGCTTTTCTTCATGTGTGTGGATTTGGATAAGTTTTTACATCTGTGTGTGAAGAAGAGGACCCATTGAGGACCAGTGGGGTTTGCAACAAACTGCAAAGCAAAGTGTTGCACACCTCTCAGATCTTCAGAGCGTTAAAGCAGGGTATTCAGATCTGATTACTGAGGATGAGATGTTACTGATTTTATTACAACTGATTCGGTAGGTCCGGATGAGCTTCATCCAAACTTATTAAAACAGTTTAGGTATGTGCAAACGTCGGTTGTAGTAAAGTTGTTTTTTTCATACTTCACATCGTAAAATATGAGAACAGAACATTTACAAAAACAGTTATGTTCTTACAAAACAGAATATTTGCTCCTACAAATAATTAGAAATACGAAAGAAAGATAACAGCCTCCAATGGGCAGGAGATTATAGAATTTTAGCTGAGCCTTTTCACCTCTTGACAGGAGGGTTTTCAGATGTCTGAAAAAGTTGCTGATGTTGTGCTGCTTCACACAAAAGGCAGTAGGGAGGACTCTGGTAACTACAGGACACTAAGTCTGACATTAGTAGTTGGAAAAATAATAGAAACACTGCTGACGTGAATACATGTTGCATATCTGAAGTCTAACTGCATGCAAAATACAATGAAACATAACATTTTCTATTAACATATTTCCCTACATACTGGGTGATCTCGATTATAAAGGCAAACCCCCCCAAACACTTTTCAAATTAAATCTGTGAAAAAAGGGAGAATTCTGAATATAAGGTGACCCCCCCCCCCATCTCCTCCCTCTGCATCTATCCCTCCCATGGTACTGAAAAAAGCAATTTTCCTGTAGAGAGAACTGCTGGGAGGCATGTATGAATTTGCCATCGGCCTCCACACTTACATCGAACAATGGAGAATGGTCCTAATGAGTATGGAGTCTGAACATGACTTGAGTATGTAAAGCAGAGATCTCAGGAGGGAGATCTAATGGGGTGCCCATCGAATGGGATTTTTTTCCCAACCTGAATAAAGAGCAACCCGAATATAAGGTGAGGTTTCCTTTTCAGGTTAAAATGCTGGGAAAAAATAAACGTTGCCTTATATTCAATCAAGTATGGCATGTTACTCAAATGACAGAGAAGGGGGGAGCAGTAGGTGTAGTTGACTTTGATTTTGGTGTAAGGTTTTTGACACCATCCCACCAAGGATGCCTAGCTTAGGACTGGATTCAGAGTCGGATAAGGAAGTGGTCAGGTGTATCTGTATAATTACTGTGTGTAACAGAAGCACTTACCTAGGTAGGAGTCCATCACACAGCAGTCAGGTGTATCTATATAATTACTGTGTGTAACAGAAGGACTTACCTAGGTAGGAGTCCATCATACAGCAGTCAGGTGTATCTGTATAATTACTGTGTGTAACAGAAGCACTTACCTAGGTAGGAGTCCATCATACAGCAGTCAGGTTTATCTGTATAATTACTGTGTGTAACAGAGGCACTTACCTAGGTAGAAGTCCATCACACAGCAGTCAGGTGTATCTACATAATTACTGTGTGTAACAGAAGGACTTACCTAGGTAGGAGTCCATCATACAGCAGTCAGGTGTATCTATATAATTACTGTGTGTAACAGAAGCACTTACCTAGGTAGGAGTCCATCATACAGCAGTCAGGTGTATCTAAATAATTACTGTGTGTAACAGAAGCACTTACCTAGGTAGGAGTCCATCATACAGCAGTCAGGTGTATCCATATAATTACTGTATGTAACAGAAGCACTTACCTAGGTAGGAGTCCATCACACAGCAGTCAGGTGTATCTATATAATTACTGTGTGTAACAGAAGCACTTACCTAGGTAGGAGTCCATCACACAGCAGTCAGGTGTATCTATATAATTACTGTGTGTAACAGAAGGACTTACCTAGGTAGGAGTCCATCACACAACAGTCAGGTGTATCCATATAATTACTGTGTGTGACAGAAACACTTACCTAGGTAGGAGTCCATAATGCAGCAGTCCGTATGAATGATAATTTGAATGTTCTAACGTGTTTATATAGTTTGTGTCACACAGTCCAGGAATGTTCTGTACTCAGATCTGTCAGTACAGTGAGTTGTGACTCTTTCCTTTCTGTCTTTGTAGGATCCAGCAGCAGCAGCGATCTCTGATGGAGACTGTGATACAAGGGAGGGTGAGACTGTGGCCATGAACTATAAACCTTCTCCACTCCAAGTGAAATTGGGTAAGTTGGCCGGGACCATCCTGGAATATTATGGAACTTCTAGTGGATGTACTGTGTATTGTTGTAGTGAGGGGTGGAGCTACTGTGTATTGTTGTAGTGAGGGGTGGAGGTACAGTGCATTGTTGTAGTGAGGGGTGGAGGTGCTGTGCATTGTTGTAGTGAGGAGTGGATGTGCTGTGTATTGTTGTAGTGAGGAGTGGATATGCTGTGTATTGTTGTAGTGAGGAGTGGAGGTACTGTGCATTGTTGTAGTGAGGGGTGGATGTACTGTGCATTGTTGTAGTGAGGAGTGGAGGTACTGTGCATTGTTGTAGTGAGGAGTGGAGGTACTGTGTATTGTTGTAGTGAGGAGTGGAGGTACTGTGTATTGTTGTAGTGAGGAGTGGAGGTACAGTGCATTGTTGTAGTGAGGAGTGGAGGTACTGTGCAGTGTTGTAGTGAGGAATGGATGTGCTGTGCATTGTTGTAGTGAGGAGTGGAGGTGCTGTGCAGTGTTGTAGTGAGGAGTGGAGGTACTGTGCATTGTTGTAGTGAGGAATGGATGTGCTGTGCATTGTTGTAGTGAGGGGTGGAGGTGCTGTGCATTGTTGTAGTGAGGGGTGGAGGTGCTGTGCATTGTTGTAGTGAGGAGTGGAGGTGCTGTGTATTATTGTAGTGAGCAGTGGAGGTGCTGTGCATTGTTGTAGTGAGGAGTGGAGGTGCTGTGCATTGTTGTAGTGAGGGGTGGATGTACAGTGCATTGTTGTAGTGAGGAGTGGAGGTACAGTGCATTGTTGTAGTGAGGAGTGTAGGTACTGTGTATTGTTGTAGTGAGGGGTGGAGGTACTGTGTATTGTTGTAGTGAGGGGTGGAGGTACAGTGCATTGTTGTAGTGAGGGGTGGAGGTGCTGTGCATTGTTGTAGTGAGGAGTGGATGTGCTGTGTATTGTTGTAGTGAGGAGTGGATGTACTGTGCATTGTTGTAGTGAGGGGTGGAGGTACTGTGCAGTGTTGTAGTGAGGAATGGATGTGCTGTGCATTGTTGTAGTGAGGAGTGGAGGTGCTGTGCAGTGTTGTAGTGAGGAGTGGAGGTACTGTGCATTGTTGTAGTGAGGAGTGGAGGTGCTGTGCAGTGTTGTAGTGAGGAATGGATGTGCTGTGCATTGTTGTAGTGAGGGGTGGAGGTGCTGTGCATTGTTGTAGTGAGGGGTGGAGGTGCTGTGCATTGTTGTAGTGAGGAGTGGAGGTGCTGTGTATTATTGTAGTGAGGAGTGGAGGTGCTGTGCATTGTTGTAGTGAGGAGTGGAGGTGCTGTGCATTGTTGTAGTGAGGGGTGGATGTACAGTGCATTGTTGTAGTGAGGAGTGGAGGTACAGTGCATTGTTGTAGTGAGGAGTGTAGGTACTGTGTATTGTTGTAGTGAGGGGTGGAGGTACTGTGCAGTGTTGTAGTGAGGAGTGGATGTACTGTGCAGTGTTGTAGTGAGGGGTGGAGGTGCTGTGTATTGTTGTAGTGAGGAGTGGAGGTGCTGTGCAGTGTTGTAGTGAGGAGTGGAGGTGCTGTGCATTGTTGTAGTGAGGAGTGGATGTACTGTGTATTCTTGTAGTGAGGAGTGGAGGTGCTGTGCATTGTTGTAGTGAGGAGTGGAGGTGCTGTGTATTGTTGTAGTGAGGAGTGGAGGTGCTGTGCATTGTTGTAGTTAGGAGTGGAGGTGCTGTGCATTGTTGTAGTGAGGAGTGGAGGTGCTGTGTATTGTTGTAGTGAGGGGTGGAGGTGCTGTGCATTGTTGTAGTGAGGAGTGGAGTTGCTGTGCATTGTTGTAGTGAGGAGTGGATGTACTGTGTATTGTTGTAGTGAGGAGTGGATGTACTGTGCATTGTTGTAGTGAGGAGTGGAGGTGCTGTGCAGTGTTGTAGTGAGGAATGGATGTGCTGTGCATTGTTGTAGTGAGTGGTGGAGGTGCTGTGCATTGTTGTAGTGAGGGGTGGAGGTGCTGTGCATTGTTGTAGTGAGGAGTGGAGGTGCTGTGTATTATTGTAGTGAGGAGTGGAGGTGCTGTGCATTGTTGTAGTGAGGAGTGGAGGTGCTGTGCATTGTTGTAGTGAGGGATGGATGTACAGTGCATTGTTGTAGTGAGGAGTGAAGGTACAGTGCATTGTTGTAGTGAGGAGTGTAGGTACTGTGTATTGTTGTAGTGAGGGGTGGAGGTACTGTGCAGTGTTGTAGTGAGGAGTGGATGTACTGTGCAGTGTTGTAGTGAGGGGTGGAGGTGCTGTGTATTGTTGTAGTGAGGAGTGGAGGTGCTGTGCAGTGTTGTAGTGAGGAGTGGAGGTGCTGTGCATTGTTGTAGTGAGGAGTGGATGTACTGTGTATTGTTGTAGTGAGGAGTGGAGGTGCTGTGCATTGTTGTAGTGAGGAGTGGAGGTGCTGTGTATTGTTGTAGTGAGGAGTGGAGGTGCTGTGCATTGTTGTAGTTAGGAGTGGAGGTGCTGTGCATTGTTGTAGTGAGGAGTGGAGGTGCTGTGTATTGTTGTAGTGAGGGGTGGAGGTGCTGTGCATTGTTGTAGTGAGGAGTGGAGTTGCTGTGCATTGTTGTAGTGAGGAGTGGAGGTACTGTGTATTGTTGTAGTGAGGAGTGGATGTACTGTGCATTGTTGTAGTGAGGAGTGGAGGTGCTGTGCATTGTTGTAGTGAGGAGTGGAGGTGCTGTGCATTGTTGTAGTGAGGGGTGGAGGTGCTGTGCATTGTTGTAGTGAGGAGTGGAGGTACTGTGTATTGTTGTAGTGAGGAGTGGATGTACTGTGCATTGTTGTAGTGAGGAGTGGAGGTGCTGTGCATTGTTGTAGTGAGGGGTGGAGGTGCTGTGCATTGTTGTAGTGAGGGGTGGAGGTGCTGTGCATTGTTGTAGTGAGGAGTGGAGGTGCTGTGCATTGTTGTAGTGAGGAGTGGATGTACTGTGCATTGTTGTAGTGAGGGGTGGAGGTCCTGTGCATTGTTGTAGTGAGGGGTGGAGGTGCTGTGTATTGTTGAAGTGAGGAGTGGAGGTGCTGTGCATTGTTGTAGTGAGGAATGGAGGTGCTGTGCATTGTTGTAGTGAGGAGTGGAGGTGCTGTGCATTGTTGTAGTGAGGGGTGGAGGTGCTGTGCATTGTTGTAGTGAGGAGTGGAGGTACTGTGTATTGTTGTAGTGAGGAGTGGAGGTGCTGTGCATTGTTGTAGTGAGGAGTGGAGGTGCTGTGCATTGTTGTAGTGAGGGGTGTAGGTCCTGTGCATTGTTGTAGTGAGGGGTGGAGGTCCTGTGCATTGTTGTAGTGAGGAGTGGAGGTCTGTGTATTGTTGTAGTGAGGAGTGGAGGTGCTGTGCATTGTTGTAGTGAGGAGTGGAGGTGCTGTGCAGTGTTGTAGTGAGGAGTGGATGTACTGTGCATTGTTGTAGTGAGGAGTGGAGGTACTGTGCATTGTTGTAGTGAGGGGTGGAGGTGCTGTGCATTGTTGTAGTGAGGAGTGGAAGTACTGTGCATTGTTGTAGTGAGGGGTGGAAGTGCTGTGCATTGTTGTAGTGAGGAGTGGAGGTGCTGTGCATTGTTGTAGTGAGGAGTGGAAGTACAGTGCATTGTTGTAGTGAGGAGTGGAGGTGCTGTGCATTGTTGTAGTGAGGAGCGGAGGTACTGTGCATTGTTGTAGTGAGGACTGGATGTACTGTGCATTGTTGTAGTGAGGGGTGGATGTACAGTGCATTGTTGTAGTGAGGGGTGAAGGTGCTGTGCATTGTTGTAGTTAGGAGTGGAGGTGCTGTGCATTGTTGTAGTGAGGAGTGGAGATGCTGTGTATTGTTGTAGTGAGGAGTGGAGGTGCTATGTATTGTTGTAGTGAGGGGTGGAGGTACTGTGCATTGTTGTAGTGAGGAGTGGAGGTACTGTGCATTGTTGTAGTGAGGAGTGGAGGTGCTGTGCATTGTTGTAGTGAGGAGTGGAGGTGTTGTGCATTGTTATAGTGAGGAGTGGAGGTGCTGTGCATTGTTGTAGTGAGGGGTGGAGGTGCTGTGTATTGTTGTAGTGAGGGGTGGAGGTACTGTGCAGTGTTGTAGTGAGGAGTGGATGTACAGTGCATTGTTGTAGTGAGGAGTGGAGGTGCTGTGTATTGTTGTAGTGAGGAGTGGAGGTGCTATGTATTGTTGTAGTGAGGGGTGGAGGTGCTGTGCATTGTTGTAGTGTGTGGTGGAGGTGCCGTGCATTGTTGTAGTGAGGGGTGGATGTACTGTGTATTGTTGTAGTGAGGAGTGGAGGTGCTGTGCATTGTTGTAGTGTGTGGTGGAGGTGCTGTGCATTGTTGTAGTGAGGAGTGGAGGTACTATGCATTGTTGTAGTGAGGGGTGGAGATACTGTGTATTGTTGTAGTGAGGGGTGGAGGTACTGTGCATTGTTGTAGTGTGTGGTGGAGGTGCTGTGCATTGTTGTAGTGAGGAGTGGATGTACTGTGTATTGTTGTAGTGAGGAGTGGAGGTGCTGTGCATTGTTGTAGTGAGGAGTGGAGGTGCTGTGCATTGTTGTAGTGAGGAGTGGAGGTGCTGTGCATTGTTGTAGTGAGGGGTGGAGGTGCTGTGTATTGTTGTAGTGAGGAGTGGAGGTACTGTGCATTGTTGTAGTGAGGAGTGGATGTACTGTGCATTGTTGTAGTGAGGAGTGGATGTACAGTGCATTGTTGTAGTGAGGGGTGGAGGTGCTGTGTATTGTTGTAGTGAGGGGTGGATGTACTGTGCATTGTTGTAGTGAGGAGTGGAGGTGCTGTGCATTGTTGTAGTGAGGAGTGGAGGTACTGTGCATTGTTGTAGTGATGGGTGGATGTACTGTGCATTGTTGTAGTGAGGAGTGGATGTACTGTGTATTGTTGTAGTGAGGAGTGAATGTACTGTGCATTGTTGTAGTGAGGAGTGGATGTACTGTGTATTGTTGTAGTGAGGAGTGGATGTACTGTGCATTGTTGTAGTGAGGAGTGGAGGTGCTGTGTATTGTTGTAGTGAGGAGTGGAGGTGCTGTGCATTGTTGTAGTGAGGAGTGGATGTACTGTGCATTGTTGTAGTGAGGAGTGGATGTACAGTGCATTGTTGTAGTGAGGAGTGGAGGTGCTGTGTATTGTTGTAGTGAGGAGTGGAGGTGCTGTGCATTGTTGTAGTGAGGAGTGGAGGTGCTGTGCATTGTTGTAGTGAGGAGTGGATGTACTGTGTATTGTTGTAGTGAGGAGTGGAGGTGCTGTGCATTGTTGTTTTGAGGGGTGGAGGTGCTGTGCATTGTTGTAGTGAGGAGTGGAGGTGCTGTGCATTGTTGTTGTGAGGAGTGGAGGTGCTGTGCATTGTTGTAGTGAGGAGTGGAGGTCCTGTGCATTGTTGTAGTGAGGAGTGGAGGTGCTGTGCATTTGTTGTAGTGAGGGGTGGATGTACAGTGCATTGTTGTAGTGAGGAGTGGAGGTGCTGTGCATTGTTGTAGTGAGGAGTGGAGGTACTGTGCGTTGTTGTAGTGAGGAGTGGAGGTGCTGTGCATTGTTGTAGTGAGGAGTGGAGGTGCTGTGCATTGTTGTAGTGAGGGGTGGAGGTGCTGTGCGTTGTTGTAGTGAGGAATGGATGTACTGTGAGTTGTTGTAGTGAGGGGTGGAGGTGCTGTGCATTGTTGTAGTGAGGGTTGGATGGAGGTGCTGTGCATTGTTGTAGTGAGGAGTGGAGGTACTGTGCATTGGTGTAGTCAGGAGTGGAGGTGCTGTGCATTGTTGTAGTGAGGAGTGGAGGTACAGTGCATCGTTGTAGTGAGGGGTGGAGGTACAGTGCATTGTTGTAGTGAGGGGTGGAGGTGCAGTGCATTGTTGTAGTTAGGAGTGGAGGTACTGTGCATCGTTGTAGTGAGGGGTGGAGGTACAGTGCATTGTTGTAGTGAGGAGTGGAGGTGCTGTGCAGTTTTGTAGTGAGGAGTGGAGGTACTGTGCATTGTTGTAGTGAGGGGTGGAGGTGCTGTGCATTGTTGTAGTTAGGAGTGAAGGTGCTGTGCATTGTTGTAGTGAGGGGTGGAGGTGCTGTGCATTTTTGTTGTGAGGAGTGGAGGTACTGTGCATTGTTGTAGTGAGGGGTGGAGGTACAGTGCATTGTTCTAGTGAGGGGTGGAGGTGCAGTGCATTGTTGTAGTTAGGAGTGGAGGTACTGTGCATCGTTGTAGTGAGGGGTGGAGGTGCTGTGCATTGTTGTAGTGAGGAGTGGAGGTGCTGTGCATTGTTGTAGTGAGGGGTGGAGGTGCTGTGCGTTGTTGTAGTGAGGAATGGAGGTACTGTGAGTTGTTGTAGTGAGGGGTGGAGGTACAGTTCATTGTTGTAGTGAGGGTTGGAGGTGCTGTGCATTGTTGTAGTGAGGAGTGGAGGTACTGTGCATTGGTGTAGTGAGGAGTGGAGGTGCTGTGCATTGTTGTAGTGAGGAGTGGAGGTACAGTGCATCGTTGTAGTGAGGGGTGGAGGTACAGTGCATTGTTCTAGTGAGGGGTGGAGGTGCAGTGCATTGTTGTAGTGAGGGGTGGAGGTGCAGTGCATTGTTGTAGTTAGGAGTGGAGGTACTGTGCATCGTTGTAGTGAGGGGTGGAGGTACAGTGCATTGTTGTAGTTAGGAGTGGAGGTGCTGTGCATTTTTGTAGTGAGGAGTGGAGGTACTGTGCATTGTTGTAGTGAGGGGTGGAGGTGCTGTGCATTGTTGTAGTGAGGAGTGGAGGTGCTGTGCATTGTTGTAGTGAGGAGTGGAGGTGCTGTAGAAGGATATAGATACTATAGAGTACTGTGTACAGTACAGGAGACCCTATCTCCAGAAGGATATAGATACTATAGAGTATTTTGTACAGTACTGGAGACTCCATCTCCAGAAGGATATAGATACTCTAGAGTACTTTGTACAGTACAGGAGACCCCATCTCCAGAAGGATATAGATACTCTAGACTAGTGTGTAGAGTACTGGAGACCCCATCTCCAGAAGGATAGAGATAAACTAGAGTATTGTGTACAGTACTGGAGACCCCATCTCCAGAAGGATATAGATACAGTAGCGTATTGTGTACAGTACAGGAGACCCCATGTCCAGAAGGATATAGATACTCTAGAGTATTGTGTACAGTACAGGAGACCTCATGTCCAGAAGGATATAGATACTATAAAGTATTGTGTACAGTACAGGAGACCTCATCTCCAGAAGGATATAGATACTGTAGAGTATCGTGTACAGTACAGGAGACCCCATCTCCAGAAGGATATAGATACTATAGAGTGTTGTGTACAGTACAGGAGACACTATCTCCAGAAGTATATAGATACTATAGAGTGTTGTGTACAGTACAGGAGACCCCATCTCCAGAAGGATATAGATACTCTAGAGTATTGTGTACAGTACCGGAGACCCCATCTCCAGAAGGATATAGATACAGTAGCGTATTGTGTACAGTACAGGAGACCCCATGTCCAGAAGGATATAGATACTCTAGAGTATTGTGTACAGTACAGGAGACCTCATCTCCAGAAGGATATAGATACTATAAAGTATTGTGTACGGTACAGGAGACCCCATCTCCAGAAGGATATAGATACTGTAGAGTATCGTGTACAGTACAGGAGACCCCATCTCCAGAAGGATATAGATACTATAGAGTGTTGTGTACAGTACAGGAGACACTATCTCCAGAAGGATATAGATACTATAGAGTGTTGTGTACAGTACAGGAGACCCCATCTCCAGAAGGATATAGATACTCTAGAGTATTGTGTACAGAACCGGAGACCCCATCTCCAGAAGGATATAGATACTATAAAGTATTGTGTACGGTACAGGAGACCCCATCTCCAGAAGGATATAGATACTGTAGAGTATCGTGTACAGTACAGGAGACCCCATCTCCAGAAGGATATAGATACTATAGAGTGTTGTGTACAGTACAGGAGACACTATCTCCAGAAGGATATAGATACTATAGAGTGTTGTGTACAGTACAGGAGACACTATCTCCAGAAGGATATAGATACTATAGAGTATTGTGTACAGTAATGGAGACCCCATCTCCAGAAGGATATAGATACTCTAGAGTATTGTGTACAGTACAGGAGACCTCATCTCCAGAAGGATATAGATACTATAAAGTATTGTGTACGGTACAGGAGACCCCATCTCCAGAAGGATATAGATACTATAGAGTGTTGTGTACAGTACAGGAGACACTATCTCCAGAAGGATATAGATACTATAGAGTGTTGTGTACAGTACAGGAGACCCCATCTCCAGAAGGATATAGATACTATAGAGTATTGTGTACAGTACTGGAGACCCCATCTCCAGAAGGATATAGATACTATAGAGTATTGTGTACAGTACAGGAGACCTCATCTCCAGAAGGATATAGATACTATAGAGAGAATTCAGAAAAGGGCTACTAAAATGGTGACTGGAAATATCAGGATAGACTAAAGGATCTGAACATGTATAGCTTGGAGGAGAGAAGAGAGAGAGGGGATATGATACAAAGGGATTTGAAAAAGTACAGGAGCGATATACATTTCAAAGGAGTAGAAATGTTATGACAAGAGGTTATAGTCATAATCTAAAACTAGAGGGACACAGGTTTAGATGTCATGTAAGAACGTTTTACTTCACTGAGAGGGTAGTAGATAAGTGGAATAGTCTAACAGCAGAAGTGGTAGAAGTTAACACAGTGAAGGGATGTAAGCATTCATGTTTTATGCTGAACATAAGACAAAAACAAGGACCAAGGACAATTATTTACTCAGCGCTGAGGTAAGAACAAAAATTCATCCGTTAAGACTAGAGGAAAGGCGTTTTTGAGTAAAGGCAGGGATTTTTTACATTAAAGGCGGTAAAGTTATGAAATTCTTTGCCGCAGGATGCTGTGCTTGCAGATAATGTAACTGTTTCAAACACGTAATTGATACATAGTGAGAATTATGACAGTTGGCTTCAGTGCAGATAGGATGTTGATCCAGGGAAATATCTGAATGCCATTTGGAGTCAGGAAGGACTTTTTTACCCACTTGGGGCTAAACTGGAAATGGCTTCAATGTTTTCTTTTTTTTGCCTCCTCTGGATCAACACGACCTGGACTTGATGAACGCATGTGTGTTTTTTCAGCCTCATCAACTATGCCATGACCAAATAGGGTTTAAGGTTTTTACGGTAGGAAAAGTGAGCAGACCAGATGGGTCAGTTGGTTCTTATCTACTGTCAGATTCCATGTTTGTATGATGTTTGAAGTACCCAGGTTCAGCTGAACAAGTAAACTCTTTGAATTTTACCTTGAAATTGTTCCTTAAAGTGGATCTATCACATATCTATATATATAAAAGAGAAAGGCTCATTGCATAATTTATGTCTCCTCAGGAGACACACACACCCAGGGGTGGCAATAAGGAGGGGTTACTGTTCCCATTGGGTGATTCAATGGGGGTGTGATTTTCACACCAATTGCAGTGGCCGAAGGGAGTTGGCCCACCCCCACTATGCAGCCCGCCCACCACTATCAAAGTCAGAAAAAAACAATATGGCCGCCACTTGCTCCTACACCACAGACAAACACACATGCCCCACTCACACACACAGACCACCACACACACATGCCCCACTCACACAGCACCAAACTCACACACATGCCCCACTCACACAGCACCACACACACACGCCCCACTCACACACACAAATGCCCCACTCACACACACAAAAGCCAGAAAGAAATATGGCTGACACACAGTCACTCACCCTGACTCCCAGTGGCCTTAGCAGGACCTGTACTACAGCCAATGAGGAACAAAATGGCACTCAAAGGGTTAAGGTAAGTCCTCATTGCTCAATTATTTCTTCACTGTCATCATTTGCCATGCAAGACACAGGACAGACAGCCATCAGATTCACACTTAACCCACTGACTGCCACAGGGTTGTGTATCAAGCTTTACCCCTCAGGGAGTGTGTTCAAACCCCTCACACTGTAATCTTGCATTTCCCTCCCACTTCTCCTCCTTCCCCAGTCTATTACTAACACTTTTCCACATTTCTCTTAAGCCCCGCCCCTACTCACGATTAAGCCCCACCCCCTTTAACCCAAATTGCCCCATTGCTCTCTCCACATCAGCAGCACATGAGGGACTCCACAAGTAAAAGTTCCCAGGTATTACACACATATGCCCCACTCACACAGCACCAAACACCCATACACACACACACACACACAAAGCCAGAAAGAAATATGGCTGACAGACAATCACTCACCCTGACTCCCAGTGGACTCAGCAGGACCTGTACTACAGCCACTGAAGGGTGCTGCATCACCAGGGGAACAAAATGGCACTCAGAGGGTTAAAATAGGCCCTCATTGCTGAATTACTTCTTCATACTTCCCAAGTGTCCCTCTTTAAGAGGGACAGTCCCTCTTTTAGACCCAAATCCCTCTGTCCCTCTTTCCAACCCTGATGTCCCTCTTTTTAGGAGATCAGATTGTGTGGTGTGTATATAAGTGTTTAATAATGCTCTGCAGCAATAAAACTCACATTATTGTTTGTTTAAATGACAGTATATGTGTTTATAAATTAGTGTGTGTAAATAAAATACTTTGGTCTTGTTCTAAATCATTTATTAGGTTACACAAGGAGGTGACAATAGGTCTTGAAATAGCTTAAAAATTCCTGGTAATGCCCCGCCCACCAGCCACGCCTCCAGAAACACCCTCTAAAACACAAGTGTCCCTCTTTGGCATTTTGAAATGTTGGGAGGTATGCTTCTTCACTGTCATCATTTGCCATACAAAACACAGGACAGACAGCCATCAGATTCACACTTAACCCACTGACTGCCACAGGGTTGTGTATCAAGTTTTACCCCTCAGGGAGTGTGTTCAACCCCCTCACACTGTAAACTTGCATTTCCCTCCCACTTCTCCTCCTTCCCCAGCCTATTACTAACACTTTTCCACATTTCTCTTAAGCCCCGCCCCCTACTCGCGATTAAGTTCCCAGGTATGAATACACTTCCCACTGCTATTTATCTCTGACATGCCTCTCTATACATTAACCATTTGAGTGCCAGAGGGGTGCACAACTCATGCACGCATGTGTTTCTGCGCATATATGTTGCGTGTGTGTGTGTACATCTCTGTTACATATTTGTGTGCATCTCCGGTGTGTGTGTGCATGTCTTTTGCATGTCTCTGCCGCTCACTGTGTGTATGTGTCTGCCTGTGTGTTGCATATGTCTGTGTTTATCAGTGTGTCTACATTTCACACACGTGCGCCCAACACCCTCCCACATTGGTAGTGTATATATATATATAAGAGAGAGAACCTGCGTCCCCTGCCACACACACCCAGGGGCGGCTGTAAGGAACAGTTAGCCTGCCCCCCAACATCAGTCTTAAACTAGGCTGACCAGACCTCACCTTTAACCGGGGACACATAGGAAAAATGCATACTGCAGGACTGCTTTCATTTCAGTGAAGTACCGCAAAACGGCTATTTCCTATGTGTCCCCGGTTAAAGGTGAGATCTGGTCAGTCTACCTTAACCCTTTGAGTGTCAGAGGGGTACGCATACATTGCAGCGTGTACCCCTCTGGCAGTCAGAGGGTTAGCCCTCTCCTCCACAACTCACCTACTGCTACATCACTTCTCTTGACTTACAACTCCTACAGTAAACAACTCATGGCACAATACTATAACCCACCAAACAGCAGCTCCCATTTTGCTGGGGAGCCACACATTGATCGCTTCTTTCAAAGACACACTGGGACACTCAGAGTCAGCTGGGGAATAGGTTAGAACACACAGATCTTCAGTTTCCATGCTAAGAACTGGGGCTGATGGACTCACTTTGTTTAAATTTAACCCTTTGAGTGCTGTTGCAATGACTTGGATACGTCTCTGGCACTCAGAGGGTTAAGCCCATTAACCCTTGGAGTACCAGTGATGATATGCAGCACATTGCTCTGCGTACCTCTGTCACTCAAAGGGTTAATATCTGTTTGGAAAGCTTCCACATTAGGGTATTGTGCAGCCCACTCTTTCCTCACAAGTGGCCCACAGGGTTAAACTGATTTCTTTGAAAATGTCCATTGATTTCAATGAGACTATTAATTCCATGAATGCTAAAAACAATGCAAACACATTGCCAAAGCAACGCGTTGGGGACCATTGTAGCATTCAAGGGGTTAAAGCCCCATTCAGCCCTATGGTGTCAGTTTTTTTGGAGTTGCACCCTTTATCTTGATACATAAGGCCCATACAGTTATACTCTTACCCCATTAATTTAAACCCATTTATACTTTTGGCTCTTGCAGCAGCTGACTGTGCGCTGCGATCTGTGAGGCTGATGTACTAACACAAAGAGGAACAATTCACCTGTACCATACAGAACAAATACAATGCTTTGCTGACCTCTCTAGCGTTGAAGACGTTAAAACGCCCATTTAAATAAATGGGTATTGTTCCCTGTACTGCTGTTACTTTTCCACAAAATTCCACCACTTTTCTTAGTATATGAGCCTTCCTGTTTTGAAGCCTATTAGCTGTTAGGGGTCCCTCTATTGATCCCTTGCCTACGCCCATGGACAAATAATCCGGTTCTGTCCCAGCTGACCACCATGGCCCACTAATGCAAGGAGCGCCCAACATGTGTCACATATTCCTTTCACTGCCAGAGGACTATACAACTCATTACACAGCAATGTGTTGCGTACCTCTCTCACACTCACAGTTAAAGTGCTTCACTCCAACCAACTGCTACACTAGGTGTGTATAATGCAGTAACCCTACAGCCCTGTATTTCATGTCTACTTCACTGTCTATGTATAGTCATTTCTCCCCCTCACCCATTACTTTACTGTAACACTTCACTGTCCCTCTTCTCCTCAATCTCTCATCTCCTCCTCCCTTGTCATCCCCACTCACCTATCCCCTAGCCATTCATCCATAGCCCCAATCTCGACATTTTACTCCCACATCACTATTACATTATCTATCACTGCATCTGTCACTTAACCCTCTGTCTGCCAACCTATTTCTTCAAATGTACTGCAGTATCCACTGCTGTAATCTAAATTATTCCTTTACTCACAAACATCTTTTCACTGTGACCTTCTACAAGTAACACAGCACACTGACTTCAACTGTAAGGATACAGGGCCTTATTCATCAAGTAACACAGCACACTCACTTCAACTGTAAGCATGCAGGGCTTTATTCATCAAGTAACACAGCACACTCACTTCAACTGTAAGGATGCAGGGCCTTATTCATTAAGTAACACAGCACACGCACTTCAACTGTAAGGATGCAGGGCCTTATTCATCAAGTAACACAGCACACTCACTTCAACTGTAAGGATGCAGGGCCTTATTCATCAAGTAACACAGCACACACACTTCAACTGTAAGGATGCAGGGCCTTATTCATCAAGTAACACAGCACACTGACTTCAACTGTAAGGATACAGGGCCTTATTCATCAAGTAACACAGCACACTGACTTCAACTGTAAGGATACAGGGCCTTATTCATCAAGTAATACAGCACACTGACTTCAACTGTAAGGATACAGTGCCTTATTCATCAAGTAACATAGCACACTCATTTCAACTGTAAGGATACAGGGCTTTATTTACCAAGTAACACAGCACACTCACTTCAACTGTAAAGACACAGGGCATTATTCACCAAGTAACACAGCACACTCACTTCAACTGTAAGGATACAGGGCCTTATTCACCAAGTAACATAGCACACTCACTTCAACTGTAAGGATACAGGGCCTTATTCATCAAGTAACACAGCACACTCACTTCAGCTGTAAGGATACAGGGCCTTATTCACCAAGTAACACAGCACACTCACTTCAACTGTAAGGATACAGGGCCTTATTCATCAAGTAACAGCACACTCACTACAACTGTAAGGATACAGGGCCTAATTCACCAAGTAACACAGCACACTCACTTCAACTGTAAGGGTACAGGGCCTTATTCACCAAGTAACACAGCACACTCACTTCAACTGTAAGGATACAGGGCCTTATTCATCAAGCTGAAGAGCTGGAATTAAAATATTTTTTTACAAATCTTATCAGCATATCTACATCACCACTGCGTCTGTCACACACTGTCTACATATGTGACATACGTCCATGTATGTGTGTGTCTCTCTGTAGGTATGCGTTTCACAGTGTGTGACACGCTCTGTCTCTTTAAGTGCGTGTCTGTAACACTGCATATTTCTGTTTCATACAATGTCTCTCTGTGTAAATAATATGACGGGCAACGCCGTCCCACATTGCTAGTAGATATCTAATGCTCATTAGTTAGAGCATTTAGGAAAAAAGTTTAATATGTTAGCCATTTTTGAAAAAAACACGTTATCTACACAAGAGTTCAAGTTTAAAAGGTGCCCAGCAGCCTACTTCCTGCTTGCCGCACAGAGACTGCTCCCGTTCCACTACCCAGCATCCTCTGATGACAGGGGATGTCTGTCTCTAAGCTGGAGGATCTCATTGGCTAGATATCGATCTCTGCCGATGAGATCACTCTAGCTTAGAGAAAGAAAGCCTTCGTCATTGGAGGATGCTGGGTAGTGGGACGGGAGCAGAGGCAGTGCTGCAAGCAGGAAGTAGGCTGCTGGGCACTTTTTAAAGGTATAGTAATGTTTCATAATAAAAGCAGCTCTAATTAATCATCATAGTATTTGGACTTTGGAGAGTGTTATATCAATTCTGTCGGAGTTGTAGTACAAGAGTAATTCAATGACAAAATATCCCCCTCCCTCCCCTTTTACTGATGTAACACTGCTCAGCCAGATCAGAAGGGAGGTGCCCAGGTAGACTGCAGAGAGGGACAATCTTCAATTAAGATAAGGGAAAAACCTGAAAAACTTGTCAAGGGGGGCAGGGCTTTCATTGTTCTCACAGGAAGAAGATTGTCCCCTTCTGTTATCTGTCTGGTCTATGGACTGGATTCCACATCTGAGAAGAGATGGCTTACACTAGGTAAAAGGGGCGGGAGGGGGAACTTTGCTTGTGAATCTCTCTCAAACCATAAAGGTTTGAGAGATAAGACATATCGTTCTTCATGTTTTTTTAATGCCTACAAAATAAAATAAAGATAAAACTAAGTATTACTATCCCTTTAAGCTTGAATTTTTGCGCAGATAACGTTTTTTTTTTGTTTTTTTAAATGATTAACATATTAAACTTTTTCTCTAAATGCTCTATCCAATGAGTATTAGATATCTATATGTGATAGATCCACTTTAAACACTGACAATCTTCACAATGAAGGAAACAGGAGTATTTCTTTATCCAGAGAACAGAGACGATCTGTCCTTAATCCGCTCCCAGCACCACACTAGTCTGAGGGGTGGGGGGGATTCACACTACTGCGAGGGGGGGGGGGTGCATCGACGCGTTCCACACGAGAAGTCTCACACCTTCGATTTCTCATGTGAATTATTTAACACTCCACTCTGCAAAAACAAAGGTTTTCCGTTCAAATTGCTCTTGTAATATTTCAGCACTTTCATGTGAGTAAACAGCGCACTAATGTGATAGATCTGCTTTTAACTGCTTCACTGCCGATAATCGGCACAGAGTGGCCTCACTGGGCCTTAAATTGTCTTTCAAACCAACTGTACCATCGGGAGGGGGGAGGAACATCCCAAATGAATTAAATGGGGCTTTTAATGCTATATCCCTGCGTGTGCCAGTGACGTATGTACCGCATTGCTTTGAAATGCGTTAAAGACTTCGCTAGTATTTAACCCTTTGAGTGCAAGAGAGGTACAAAACGCATTGCTTTGCAATGCGTTTCATACCTCTCTTGCATTCAAGGGGTAAAGGGGTTAATAAACTAATTTAAATCAACAGGATGCTGTTGAATGGGGCTCAGGAAAAGATTAGCCTTTAATGCTTTGCGTGCCAGAGAGGTATCTAATGTATCTCTTCACAATGCTTTGGACACACCTCTGGCACTCAGAAAGTTAAATTGGACTTTTACCTGGAAGCATAAGTGGCTTATAAAGTAGATCCGTCCCACGAAAAATAAACCCTTTTGATTATTCATTAATAAAATAGTTAAAAGTTAATAGTTTAAAGTTATTTTAACTTTAAAAAGTTGAACTTTCCTCTGTCTAATGTGTTGGGCTCTCTATCACACCCTGCTGGTTGAAATAGTACACGCAGCGCAAGTGTTTAATCAGCCTGCACTGAAATGGGGGAGGTGAGCTCTGTCCTCCGCCCCCCGAAACGGTGCATGTACTGTGGATATCCCCACATGAACACAGTCAGGTTCCATCATTCTGTACAATCTCCCTGAGTTACTGACACTCTCATGTGTGTAACCCTTTGACTGCCAGAGAGTTAACCAATGCATTGCGCACACAATGCACTGGATTATTCGCTGGCACAGGGAAAATTGAGGAGATCCTGGTAATGTGCACTGTTGGGAGGGGGAGGACAAACGTGAGCGCCCGCTGATCTGGAAGACAACTGTCTCATACGTGGGGCAAACCAACTGCTCCTTTAGTGAATAAATAAACCTTTCCTAAAATTCACATACATGGCAATTTTAACTCCCTGAATACTAGAGAGGTCTTCAAGACATTGCAATGCGTTGGAGACTTTCCAGCCTCTATGGCGAGAAGCAATCCATGTGACATAAACCATTTCCGGGGCAGCGAACCTTTATTATGGCACAAAACTAACTATACGGCTTTTCCTACTGCAGTAAACTGGGTTCCTTGTATGGCTGGGAGACCGTTCACACTATTGTATTTTTTGATGACCTGTTAATGACGATACCATCAGCTATTCTATCGCATTCTATAGGAGAGGTGAGCCGCAGGCTACTATCTTCCATCGATTATGATACCTCCATCAATTTATGAATTTAAGATGTAATAACTCTTGATTCAAGCTTCTCCCAGTATTGCTAGCAACTTTGTTGTACTCAACAAGAAAATATCTCTCTCTCTCTCTCTCTCTATATATATATATATATATATATATATACTAGCAATCTGGGACGGCGTTGCCCATCATATTATGATGGTTGGACATGTATGTGTGAAACGTGCACAATAGTGATACACAGAGACATATGGAGCACACAGGCAGACACAGAGAGACACACACATGCAACAGACATGCACACACAGATATGTAACACACATGCACATATGTACACAAATGCAAGACATATGCAGACAGGCACACATACACACACAAGAGACAGAGATACACACACAGAGGGGGCATAGACACAAGGAATTTTGGAATGGCATAAAATAGAGATGTGTCTGTGTTATCATAGTAACATCATGCATTGAGATCCCATACCTTCATCAAGCAACTATGAACCTTATGACGATCCTACTTGTTGATAACAGAACCTTTATACCATTTACGATTTTGAGTAGAACTTTATTGCATTTTTTAGCACTAATCCTTTACTAATAAGATCTACCGGATAACGTTTGCTCTTACATTTGATTTAGAGTTATGGATTGTACATTAGCTTTCATATCTCTAGCATTACTGCCGTGTATGACTTATCTACCCCTGTAGGGTGCGACAATGAGTAATGTAAGTGCACTACTGCATGTTGAGCCTGTGGTAGATGTGTGATACGCTGATATCTGGCGGACATGTGGTGTTAAATTTCACACACACTGACCACCATGGTTGTGTTGGAATGTTATACTCCCCCTTATGATGGGTAGGCTCCCAACCAGGGCATGTTTTCACAGTTGTGATACCAGACAACATGAGTATAAACAGTAGGTACGTGCCCTGTATCCCGTCACATGCTAGAGTGATTCATTGGTCCATAAGCTCCACGGGTATTAGAACAATGTTGTCTTTTGCAAACTTAATTTAACCATTACATTTAACTTTTTTGTGTTCTATTCTATTGTGGAGCCTGCTGCTTTGAACAGTGGCTCCCCAGCATACTCTCCGATGAGTTGCAATGTGTTGGAGACCCGGGAGCTGTTGTTCATCACTTCTAGTCAACTCCTCTGCAGAAAGTGCAAAAGCAAGTTGGTTTTTCATGTTGTGCGGAGGACATTGT
Source organism: Rhinophrynus dorsalis (assembly GCA_037306005.1). Taxonomy (NCBI): domain Eukaryota; kingdom Metazoa; phylum Chordata; class Amphibia; order Anura; family Rhinophrynidae; genus Rhinophrynus; species Rhinophrynus dorsalis. Next base: position 697,963,418 of record CM074718.1, read on the forward strand.
ATTAAAGCAGTGGTTCTCAACTCCTGTCCTCAGGACCCACTAACAGGCCAGGATGTGATGATTTCCTTGTTAGAACACAGGTGAGTTATCAATGTGAATGAGCCTCTGATCACATGATTTCCTTGTTAGAGCACAGGTGAGTTAATCAGTGTGAATGAGCCTCTGATCACATGATTTCCTTGTTAGAGCACAGGTGAGTTAATCAGTGTGAATGAGCCTCTGATCACATGATTTCCTTGTTAGAGCACAGGTGAGTTAATCAGTGTGAATGAGCCTCTGATCACATGATTTCCTTGTTAGAGCACAGGTGAGTTAATCAGTGTGAATGAGCCTCTGATCACATGATTTCCTTGTTAGTGCACAGGTGAGTTAATCAATGTGAATGAGCCTCTGATCACATGATTTCCTTGTTAGAGCACAGGTGAGTTAATCAGTGTGAATGAGCCTCTGATCACATGATTTCCTTGTTAGAGCACAGGTGAGTTAATCAGTGTGAATGAGCCTCTGATCACATGATTTCCTTGTTAGAGCACAGGTGAGTTAATCAATGTGAATGAGCCTCTGATCACATGATTTCCTTGTTAGATCACAGGTGAGTTAATCAATGGGAATGAGCCTCTGATCACATGATTTCCTTGTTAGAACACAGGTGAGTTAATCAATGTGAATGAGCCTCTGATCACATGATTTCCTTGTTAGAGCACAGGTGACTTAATCAGTGTGAATGAGCCTCTGATCACATGATTTCCTTGTTAGAGCACAGGTGAGTTGATCAATGTGAATGAGCCTCTGATCACATGATTTCCTTGTTAGAACACAGGTGAGTTGATCAGTGTGAATGAGCCTCTGATCACATGATTTCCTTGTTAGAGCACAGGTGAGTTAATCAGTGTGAATGAGCCTCTGATCACATGATTTCCTTGTTAGAGCACAGGTGAGTTAATCAATGTGAATGAGCCTCTGATCACATGATTTCCTTCTTAGAGCACAGGTGAGTTAATCAATGTGAATGAGGCTCTGATCACATGATTTCCTTGTTAGAGCGCAGGTGAGTTAATCAATGTGAATGAGGCTCTGATCACATGATTTCCTTGTTAGAACACAGGTGAGTTAATCAATGTGAATGAGCCTCTGATCACATGATTTCCTTGTTAGAGCACAGGTGAGTTAATCAATGTGAATGAGCCTCTGATCACATGATTTCCTTGTTAGAGCACAGGTGAGTTAATCAATGTGAATGAGCCTCTGATCACATGATTTCCTTGTTAGAGCACAGGTGAGTTAATCAATGTGAATGAGCCTCTGATCACATGATTTCCTTGTTAGAACACAGGTGAGTTAATCAATGTGAATGAGGCTCTGATCACATGATTTCCTTGTTAGAACACAGGTGAGTTAATCAATGTGAATGAGCCTCTGATCCCCACACCTGTGCTCTAGCAGAGAAATCCCTAAGTCCTGGCCTGTTAGTGGGTCCTGAGGACCGGAGTTGAGAACCACAGTGGATCCAGTGCATTGCGCTTGCGTTGTCTGTATTTCATCTACCACTGAAAGGCTATCCTTCTGCCTGTGTGAAAGGACCTACAATCGCACTCCATATGTTTGTGTCTGGTCATTCTTTCACCTCCCCGTTCAATACTTTGTGCTCTATAACCTACTGAGTGCAGAGAGGTATGGAAAACAGGTTTTGGATACGTGTCTGCCACTCAGTAGGTTGTGGAGCACAGAGTATTGCACGGGGAGGTGAAAGAATGACCAGACACAAACATGTGGAGTGAGATTGTAGGTCCATTCACACAGGCGGAAGGGTAGCCTTTCAGTGGTAGGTGAAATACAGACAACAGGAAGAAGGCATAGATGTGGGAGCGAAGAGGTGAAGCGCTGCAGTGAAAGTTATTTGGAAAGTGGTGAAGCGGAATTTGGCATATTAAACCTTTGCATGGCAGAGAGGTAGGCAATGCATTTGGAAAGCAATGCATTGCCTAGCTTCGTGGCACACAAAGGGTTAAAGTACGCAGGTGTGTGTGTGTGTGTGTGTGTGGTACCAGTCCCTGTGTTGCAGCTCATGAGATCGTGTGTCAGTGTAATGTAAGAGGGGGATGATTGTTCATACTGCCTGTGTGTGTGTGTGTTGTCCCCCGGTGTGTGTCCCTACTCCACCCGGTGAGACACTGTGGGTGATGTGGGAGGCAGTCAGGGTGGGCTTTTGGTGGCCTGCAGTGAAAGTGAGCCATCCTATTTTTCTTGTATCAGCGGATGCTGGGGGAGGGCCAACTCTTTGCACAGATCATGACCTGGTGGATGTTGTGGAATGGCTGTAGGGAGGAGACATGAATATCTCCTCCTTACCGCCACCCCTGGGTGTGTGTGACCGGAGATGCAGGTTTTCTCTTTTATATATATAGATATATCAACAGAGTTGTCTGTCCGACTGGTCGTGCCGTGCACTTCGGGAGCCCACTTGACCTCTGCAGCTGGCAGTCTCACAGCAGTGATTCGCTGCCAGCCGCTGATCTCTGCCATCCTGCTGCCCCAGGGGTTGGGTGGACAGCAACCATCTCCATTCACGACATATCCTGTACATGTTTTCCTCTCGATTCCTAGGTCTATTGTTCATCATTGTACTGCCCTCTGGTACATAAAAGGTTAATCTGAATTCTGCTGAATCGGAATAAAGTTTCCTCACAAGGAGGTGAGGTGTCAGTCTACTCCGGAATGGTGCCAGGGAATAACTGGGTGAAGGTTATTGCTCAGATGCCCAGATCAGTCTGCGTGATGAACAGCCTCGTTTGGGCCTGGAATGTGCAGTGAGTTTTGACTTTGGGCAATTTGTTTTATTTATCACTAAGTCTTAATCTGTCCGCCCCTTCGTGTCCAGGCAAGATCGATCGCTACGTACAAAGAGAATTGGGTGATAAATCTTCTTTAGAGTCTCGTTTGCATCCCGCAATTGGTATGCAGCGCCATGCCCACAGCTGGCAAGCGCTTAACCCACAAATCCGTCACCGAACGCCCCTCTCTAGCAGTCCTGGTAATTTACATTCTGTTTAAATGGCTGGAAGATCTCAATCGTTTCCTCGTTACGATGGGATTACGCATTCACTTCTCAGATTGGTGACACTCTCGTTAGTCACTGACTAGGCATCCGGGATGTTGCATTGTGCAGCAAGACATTATTAACCCTTTGAGTGCCAGAGGGGTATGCAACACATTCCCTCTGGCGCGCAGAGGATTAAAGTACACTAAGATCTCCTAATAATAACAACTTAACCTAATCTGGGCAAAAAGACAAGAGACGTGTAAGGGGCGATATGATTACCATTTACACTTATATTAGACAAGAGACGTGTAAGGCGTGTAAGGGGCGATATGATTACCATTTACACTTATATTAGAGAAGAGACGTGTAAGGGGTGATATGATTACCATTTACACTTATATTAGAGAAGAGAGGTGTAAGGGGCGATATGATACCATTTAGACTTATATTAGAGAAGAGACGTGTAAGGGGCGATATGATTACCATTTACACTTATATTAGAGAAGAGACGTGTAAGGGGCGATATGATTACCATTTACACTTATATTAGAGAAGAGAGGTGTAAGGGGCGATATGATACCATTTACACTTATATTAGAGAAGAGACGTGTAAGGGGCGATATGATTACCATTTACACATATATTAGAGAAGAGACGTGTAAGGGGCGATATGATTACCATTTACACTTATATTAGAGAAGAGAGGTGTAAGGGGCGATATGATTACCATTTACACATATATTAGAGAAGAGACGTGTAAGGGGTGATATGATTACCATTTACACTTATATTAGAGAAGAGACGTGTAAGGGGTGATATGATTACCATTTACACTTATATTAGAGAAGAGACGTGTAAGGGGTGATATGATTACTATTTACACTTATATTAGAGAAGAGACGTGTAAGGGGTGATATGATTACCATTTACACTTATATTAGAGAAGAGACGTGTAAGGGGTGATATGATTACCATTTACACTTATATTAGAGAAGAGACGTGTAAGGGGTGATATGATTACTATTTACACTTATATTAGAGAAGAGACGTGTAAGGGGTGATATGATTACCATTTACACTTATATTAGAGAAGAGACGTGTAAGGGGTGATATGATTACTATTTACACTTATATTAGAGAAGAGACGTGTAAGGGGTGATATGATTACCATTTACACTTATATTAGAGAAGAGATGTGTAAGGGGCGATATGATAACCATTTACACTTATATTAGAGAAGAGAGGTGTAAGGGGAGATATGATTACTATTTACACATATATTAGAGAAGAGACGTGTAAGGAGTGATATGATACCATTTTCACATATATTAGAGAAGAGACGTGTAAGGGGTGATATGATTACTATTTACACTTATATTAGAGAAGAGACGTGTGAGGGGTGATATGATTACCATTTACACTTATATTAGAGAAGAGATGTGTAAGGGGTGATATGATACCATTTACACTTATATTAGAGAAGAGACATGTAAGGGGTGATATGATTACCATTTACACTTATATTAGAGAAGAGATGTGTAAGGGGTGATATGATTACCATTTACACTTATATTAGAGAAGAGAGGTGTAAGGGGTGATATGATTACTATTTACACTTATATTAGAGAAGAGACGTGTAAGGGGGATATGATTACCATTTACACTTATATTAGAGAAGAGACGTGTAAGGGGTGATATGATTACCATTTATACTTATATTAGAGAAGAGAGGTGTAAGGGGCGATATGATTACTATTTACACATATATTAGAGAAGAGAGGTGTAAGGGGCGATATGATTACCATTTACACATATATTAGAGATGAGAGGTGTAAGGGGGGATATGATTACCATTTACACTTATATTAGAGAAGAGAGGTGTAAGGGGCGATATGATTACCATTTACACATATATTAGAGAAGAGACGTGTAAGGGGTGATATGATTACCATTTACACTTATATTAGAGAAGAGAGGTGTAAGGGGATATGATTACCATTTACACTTATATTAGAGAAGAGACGTGTAAGGGGCGATATGATACCATTTACACTTATATTAGAGAAGAGACGTGTAAGGGGAGATATGATTACTATTTACACTTATATTAGAGAAGAGAGGTGTAAGGGGCGATATGATTACCATTTACACTTATATTAGAGAAGAGACGTGTAAGGGGGATATGATTACCATTTACACTTATATTAGAGAAGAGACGTGTAAGGGGTGATATGATACCATTTACACTTATATTAGAGAAGAGACGTGTAAGGGGTGATATGATACCATTTACACTTATATTAGAGAAGAGACGTGTAAGGGGTGATATGATTACCATTTACACATATATTAGAGAAGAGACGTGTAAGGGGGATATGATTACCATTTACACATATATTAGAGAAGAGACTTGTAAGGGGTGATATGATTACCATTTACACTTATATTAGAGAAGAGACGTGTAAGGGGTGATATGATTACCATTTACACTTATATTAGAGAAGAGACGTGTAAGGGGGATAGGATTACCATTTACACTTATATTAGAGAAGAGTCGTGTAAGGGGTGATATGATTACCATTTACACTTATATTAGAGAAGAGACGTGTAAGGGGTGATATGATTACCATTTACATTTATATTAGAGAAGAGATGTGTAAGGGGTGATATGATTGCCATTTACACTTATATTAGAGAAGAGACGTGTAAGGGGTGATATGATTACCATTTACACTTATATTAGAGAAGAGACGTGTAAGGGGGATATGATTACCATTTACACTTATATTAGAGAAGAGATGTGTAAGGGGTGATATGATTACTATTTACACATATATTAGAGAAGAGACGTGTAAGGGGTGATATGATTACCATTTACACTTATATTAGAGAAGAGATGTGTAAGGGTGATATGATTACTATTTACACTTATATTAGAGAAGAGAGGTGTAAGGGGTGATATGATACCATTTACACATATATTAGAGAAGAGACGTCTAAGGGGAGATATAATTACCATTTACACATATATTAGAGAAGAGACATGTAAGGGGTGATATGATACCATTTACACTTATATTAGAGAAGAGACGTGTAAGGGGTGATATGATTACCATTTACACTTATATTAGAGAAGAGACGTGTAAGGGGGATATGATTACTATTTACACTTATATTAGAGAGGAGATGTGTAAGGGGTGATATGATTACTATTTACACTTATATTAGAGAAGAGACGTGTAAGGGGTGATATGATTACCATTTACACTTATATTAGAGAAGAGACGTGTAAGGGGTGATATGATTACCATTTACACTTATATTAGAGAAGAGACGTGTAAGGGGTGATATGATTACCATTTACACTTATATTAGAGAAGAGACGTGTAAGGGGTGATATGATTACCATTTACACTTATATTAGAGAAGAGAGGTGTAAGGGGTGATATGATTACCATTTACACTTATATTAGAGAAGAGACGTGTAAAGGGGATATGTTTACCATTTACACTTATATTAGAGAAGAGACGTGTAAGGGGTGATATGATTACCATTTACACTTATATTAGAGAAGAGAGGTGAAAGGGTTGATATGATTACCATTTACACATATATTAGAGAAGAGAGGTGTAAGGGGTGATATGATTACCATTTACACATATATTAGAGAAGAGATGTGTAAGGGGTGATATGATTACTATTTACACTTATATTAGAGAAGAGAGGTGTAAGGGGTGATATGATTACTATTTACACTTATATTAGAGAAGAGATGTCTAAGGGGTGATATGATACCATTTACACATATATTAGAGAAGAGACGTCTAAGGGGAGATATGATTACCATTTACACATATATTAGAGAAGAGACATGTAAGGGGTGATATGATACCATTTACACTTATATTAGAGAAGAGACGTGTAAGGGGTGATATGATTACCATTTACACTTATATTAGAGAAGAGACGTGTAAGGGGGATATGATTACTATTTACACTTATATTAGAGAGGAGATGTGTAAGGGGTGATATGATTACTATTTACACTTATATTAGAGAAGAGACGTGTAAGGGGTGATATGATTACCATTTACACTTATATTAGAGAAGAGACGTGTAAGGGGTGATATGATTACCATTTACACTTATATTAGAGAAGAGATGTGTAAGGGGTGATATGATTACTATTTACACTTATATTAGAGAAGAGAGGTGTAAGGGGTGATATGATTACTATTTACACTTATATTAGAGAAGAGATGTCTAAGGGGTGATATGATACCATTTACACTTATATTAGAGAAGAGACATGTAAGGGGGATATGATTACCATTTACACATATATTAGAGAAGAGACGTGTAAGGGGTGATATGATTACCATTTACACTTATATTAGAGAAGAGAGGTGTAAGGGGTGATATGATTACCATTTACACTTATATTAGAGAAGAGATGTCTAAGGGGTGATATGATACCATTTACACTTATATTAGAGAAGAGATGTGTAAGGGGTGATATGATTACCATTTACACATATATTAGAGAAGAGATGTGTAAGGGGGATATGATTACCATTTACACTTATATTGGAGAAGAGACGTGTAAGGGGGATATGTTTACCATTTACACTTATATTAGAGAAGAGACGTGTAAGGGGTGATATGATTACCATTTACACTTATATTACAGAAGAGAGGTGTAAGGGGTGATATGATTACCATTTACACATATATTAGAGAAGAGATGTGTAAGGGGGATATGATTACCATTTACACTTATATTAGAGAAGAGAGGTGTAAGGGGTGATATGATTACCATTTACACTTATATTAGAGAAGAGACGTCTAGGGTGATATGATTACCATTTACACTTATATTAGAGAAGAGAAGTGTAAGGGGTGATATGATTACCATTTACACTTATATTAGAGAAGAGAGGTGTAAGGGGGATATGATTACCATTTACACTTATATTAGAGAAGAGACGTGTAAGGGGGATATGATTACCATTTACACTTATATTAGAGAAGAGAAGTGTAAGGGGTGATATGATTACCATTTACACTTATATTAGAGAAGAGACGTGTAAGGGGTGATATGATTACCATTTACACTTATATTAGAGAAGAGACGTGTAAGGGGGATATGATTACCATTTACACTTATATTAGAGAAGAGAGGTGTAAGGGGGGATATGATTACCATTTACACTTATATTAGAGACTAGCAGTTTGGGACGGCGTTGCCCGTCATGTTATGCAGGAAATGTTTCTTTTTTTTTAAATAAATGTTATGATAGTGAATTATAGCGTAGGGTGTACGTGTCAGAAAGGTACACACAGTGATAGACAGAGACACATGCAACACACACATATACACACACATGCACTGACAACACAAACAGTGACACACAGCTGCAAATCAGAACATAAATACATACAGTGTGAGCAGTGTAAGTAACATACCTCCCAACATTTCATATGGCCAAAGAGGGACACTTGTGTTTTCGGTGGTGTTACTGGGGGCGTGGCTGGTGGTGTATTTTAGAGAATTTTTAACCCTTTGAGTGCCAGGGGGTAAGCAATGCATTGCATCCCCTCTGGCATTGAAATGGTTAAGTTACTCTTTCTGTAAGTGAATGATTTAGAAGAAGATGAAAGTATTTTTTTTACACAGACTAATTTAACAGATATATACAGAAGTTTATTCCCACATTACTGTGGGCTTTATTGATGTGGAGCAATCTGATACACTGGTATATACACCACACAATATGATCTCCTAAATAGAGGAGCAGAGGGATTTGGGTGTCAAACAGGGACTGTCCCTCCTATACTGTATAGTGCCAGTCCTTATACACAGACACATGCAAACTGTATACTATACAGCAGAGGTTCTCAGCCCATGCCCTCAGTGGCCACTAACAGGCCAGGACTTAGGAATTTCACTGCTAGAACACAAGTGTGTTGATCAGAGGCTCAGTCATATTGATTAACTCACCTGTGCTCTTAAAAGGAAATTCTAAAATCCTGGCCTGTTAATAGCCACTGAGGGCACAGATTGAGAACCACTGCTATACAGTGCCAGACCATTGTAGAGAATTTTTAACCCTTTGAGTGCCAGGGGGTAAGCAATGCATTGCATCTCCTCTGGCACTGAAATGGTTAAGTTACTCTTTCTGTAAGTGAATGATTTAGAAGAAGATGAAAGTATTTTTTTACGCAGACTAATTTAACAGATATATACAGAAGTTTATACCCACATTACCGTGGGTTTTACTGATGTGAAGCAATCTGATACACTTGTACATTAGGCTGACCAGACCTCACCTTTAACCAGTGACACATATGAAAAATGCATACTGCAGGGCTGCTTTGATTTTGGTGCACTCCTGAAATATGCTTATTTCCTATGTGTACCCGGTTAAAGGTGAGGTCTGGTCAGCCTACTGTATATACACCACACCGTGTGATCTCCTAAATAGAGGAGCAGAGGGATTTGGGTGTCAAACAGGGACTGTCCCTCCTATACTGTATAGTGCCAGTCCTTATACACAGACTGTATACTATACAATGCCAGACCATATATAAATAGTTTGTCATACATGCTATACAGTGAGCTATGTACAGCATGAAGATGATTGCAGGAACTGGCACCTCTACTTACAGACAGACTAACAAACAACCTGCTCTCTTTCTCTCTCTTTGTGCAATATATAAATACAGTCACATCCATGTCTCTGCCATTTACCAGCTCAGCTGAAGCCTTGCTCTGCACTGCCTGATCACCTCTCTGCCGTTGTTTCCACTTTCTCAGCAAGCCAGTATCCTCCTGCTGATTGTTTAGAAATCAGCTCACTTGTAGTAATTAGCAGAGCTGTGTAGGCTCAAAGACAGGGAATGAAGAAGCTGCATAATACAGATTGGACCATGGCCTTCCAGCTGTAGCTTGAACATTGTTCCCATCATCCTCAGCGTGCGTGTGTGTATATGTGTGTATGTGTCTGCTAGTGTGTGTGTGGGAGGGCATGTGCATGTGTCTGTGGTGTAGGAGTGTGTGGCAGCCATTTTTTTTTTCAGCCTTAGATAGTGGTGGGCGGGCTGGATAGTGGGGGCAGGCCAAAAATCACACTCCCACAGAATCACCCAATGGCAGCAGTAATCCTTTTTACTGCCGCCCCTGGGTGTGTTTTGCCAGGCACAAAGTCTTCTTTTATATATATAGAAGAGACGTGTAAGGGGTGATATGATACCATGTACACTTATATTAGAGAAGAGACGTGTAAGGGGCGATATGATTACCATTTACACTTATATTAGAGACGAGACGTGTAAGGGGTGATATGATTACCATTTACACTTATATTAGAGAAGAGACGTGTAAGGGGTGATATGATTACTATTTACACATATATTAGAGAAGAGATGTGTAAGGGGTGATATGATTACCATTTACACTTATATTAGAGAAGAGAGGTGTAAGAGGTGATATGATTACTATTTACACTTATATTAGAGAAGAGAGGTGTAAGGGGTGATATGATTACCATTTACACTTATATTAGAGAAGAGATGTGTAAGGGGTGATATGATTACTATTTACACTTATATTAGAGAAGAGAGGTGTAAGGGGTGATATGATTACCATTTACACTTATATTAGAGAAGAGACGTGTAAGGGGTGATATGATTACCATTTACATTTATATTAGAGAAGAGACGTGTAAGGGGTGATATGATTACCATGTACACTTATATTAGAGAAGAGACGTGTAAGGGGTGATATGATTATCATTTACACTTATATTAGAGAAGAGATGTATAAGGGGTGATACGATTACCATTTACACTTATTTTAGAGAAGAGATGTGTAAGGGGTGATATGATTACCATTTACACTTATATTAGAGAAGAGATGTGTAAGGGGTGATATGATACCATTTACACTTATATTAGAGAAGAGACGTGTAAGGGGTGATATGATTACTATTTACACTTATATTAGAGAAGAGACGTGTAAGGGGTGATATGATTACCATTTACACTTATATTAGAGAAGAGACGTGTAAGGGGCGATATGATTACCTTTTACACTTATATTAGAGAAGAGACGTCTAAGGGGTGATCTGATTACCAATTACACTTATATTAGAGAAGAGACGTGTAAGGGGCGATATGATTACCATTTACACTTATATTAGAGAAGAGACGTCTAAGGGGTGATCTGATTACCATTTACACTTATATTTACACATATATTAGAGAAGAGACATGTAAGGGGTGATATGATTACTATTTACACATATATTAGAGAAGAGACGTGTAAGGGGGATATGATTACCATTTACACTTATATTAGAGAAGAGACGTGTGAGGGGTGATATGATTACCATTTACACTTATATTAGAGAAGAGACGTGTGAGGGGTGATATGATTACCATTTACACTTATATTAGAGAAGAGACGTGTAAGGGGTGATATGATTACTATTTACACATATATTAGAGAAGAGACGTGTAAGGGGTGATATGATTACCATGTACACTTATATTAGAGAAGAGACGTGTAAGGGGTGATATGATTATCATTTACACTTATATTAGAGAAGAGATGTATAAGGGGTGATACGATTACCATTTACACTTATTTTAGAGAAGAGATGTGTAAGGGGTGATATGATTACCATTTACACTTATATTAGAGAAGAGATGTGTAAGGGGTGATATGATACCATTTACACTTATATTAGAGAAGAGACGTGTAAGGGGTGATATGATTACTATTTACACTTATATTAGAGAAGAGACGTGTAAGGGGTGATATGATTACCATTTACACTTATATTAGAGAAGAGACGTGTAAGGGGTGATATGATTACCTTTTACACTTATATTAGAGAAGAGACGTCTAAGGGGTGATCTGATTACCAATTACACTTATATTAGAGAAGAGACGTGTAAGGGGCGATATGATTACCATTTACACTTATATTAGAGAAGAGACGTCTAAGGGGTGATCTGATTACCATTTACACTTATATTTACACATATATTAGAGAAGAGACATGTAAGGGGTGATATGATTACTATTTACACATATATTAGAGAAGAGACGTGTAAGGGGGATATGATTACCATTTACACTTATATTAGAGAAGAGACGTGTGAGGGGTGATATGATTACCATTTACACTTATATTAGAGAAGAGACGTGTGAGGGGTGATATGATTACCATTTACACTTATATTAGAGAAGAGACGTGTAAGGGGTGATATGATTACTATTTACACATATATTAGAGAAGAGACATGTAAGGGGTGATATGATTACTATTTACACTTATATTAGAGAAGAGAGGTGTAAGGGGTGATATGATTACCATTTACACTTATATTAGAGAAGAGAGGTGTAAGGGGTGATATGATTACCATTTATACTTATATTAGAGAAGAGAGGTGTAAGGGGTGATATGATTACTATTTATACTTATATTAGAGAAGAGACGTGTAAGGGGTGATATGATTACTATTTATACTTATATTCAAGGTCAATACAAAGAACTATCCAATGAATTATTTACTCAAAGAGCTGAGTGAACAAAGAGGGGTCATCCATTAAGAGAAAAAGGTGCTTTCGAATAAAACAACCACAGGGAATTTTTTAAGTAAGGACCGTAAAGTTATGGAATTATTTGTCTCAGGATGCTGTACTTACAGATACTGTAACTGCTTTAAAAAAAAAGACAAAAAAATGGATCCCTATCTAGCACAGAACAATATTGAGAATTTTGACAGTTTGTTTCAAAGCAGATAGGATGTTGATCCAGGGAAATATCTGACATTTGGAGTCAGGAAGGACTTTATTTTTGTTACCCACTTGGGTCTTGATTGGGAATAGCTTCTACTGTTTTTTTGCCTGCCTTTGGATCAACAAGGGTTGATGGACGCATGTCTTTTATCAGCCTTGGCAACTATGTTACTATAAAAAAAATAGGTGAAGATGGGGAAAAAATCAAATGATTCAAAGTCGTGGCAGTTTTACTTTACATATTGTACACTAGCAGAATTTGTAAAGTTAAAAAGGAGTTTGTCTCTTTAAAGGGATAATAACACTTCGTTTTAACTTTATTTTATTTTGTAGGCATTAAAAAAACATGAAGAACGATATAAGTCTTATCTCTCAGACCTTTATGGTTTAAGAGATATTCACAAGCAAAGTTTCCCCTCCCGCCCCTTTTACCTAGTGTAAGCCATCACTTCTCAGATGTGGAATGCAGTCCATAGACCAGACAGATAACAGAAGGGGACAATCTTCTTCCTATGAGAACAATGAAAGCCCTGCCCCTTTTACCTAGTGTAAGCCATCACTTCTCAGATGTGGAATCCAGTCCATAGACCAGACAGATAACAGCAGGGGACAATCTTCTTCCTGTGAGAACAATGAAATCCCTGCCCGCCTTGACAAGTTTTTCAGCTTTTTCCCTTATCTTAATTGAAGATTGTCCCTCTCTGCAGTCTACCTGGACACCTCCCTTCTGATGTGGCTGAACAGGGGGGGGGATACTTTTCTTGTGAATATCTCTTAAACCATAAAGGATTGAGAGATAAGACTTATATCATTCTTCATGTTTTCTTAATGCCTACAAAATAAAATAAAGATAAAACGAAGTATTACTATCCCTTTAAGGTGAAGCATTACCAGTGATCTCTAAATCTCTGGGATCAGCACATGCAATAAATCGTTCCCAGAAGACCGTCCTTATTTGCTTTTATTCTCTGTTAAATTCATCCCTGTATTTTCTTATATGTGGGGAATTTCACACAATAAACCGCTGCTGATGATTTATAATTAATACAATCCTGTGTACTGTGACCTTTACTTGGAACACTGGATAAAGATGGATTTGGATGATTCACATCAAGACAAATCCTGCAGTCAGTAGGGTCTCCTCTAATTAGCACAAACTGTATGAACAAAGGGATTTTTCCTGTTGGGTCACAGTTGAAAGTCTTACTTACCCTTTAAACCTTTGAGAGCCAGAGAGGTATCGAAAACATTGCGTTGCAATACGTTGAGACCTCCCCGACACTGAAATGGTTAAGGAGACATTGTCACCCAAAAAATAAAGGATTCATAACTGTTAAAATATTGTGTACTTCTAGTCAGGATATTGTTTTCTTTGGTGTTAAAGTTCCAAAATATTTCAGATTGATGGTAGAAAGTGATTACAGTTGATATATGTTATCAGACTTGTTAACCCTGTTAATAAAGTGATATGTAAATGTTTATGAGCCGTGTTTATTATTAGGTGGTAATGTCTCTTTAAAATCATTATTGAGGCGGAGAGCTGAATAAAGTTATTGTTTATTTTGAACATGTCAGCCAGTCCTGTTTCACAATAAGAAAACTGTAAAACGTTTCAGAGTGAGGAGATGGGAGGTGTTACAATGGAGAAGCACCCGTCTTCTGTAGTAGAGCCGGATAGACTCATGGACAGTGTCACTAAAGAGCTAACGTTTTGTTTGTCTGCTCACTGCAAACCGTCTAGGCTCCTTTCACTTGTGTGACATCAGTGTATCAATGGTGTGTTGTGTTGTCACCCATGCTGAAAGGAGAGCTTCAGGGATATTGATTTTAATAAATGTACCAAAGTCCAAATCCTGATATATATTGTCCTTGCTGCTGTTACGATTACTGTCTGTGATCCTTCTGTCCTCTGATATACATTGTACTTGGTGACTTCATGTCTCTCTCCATGGTCCTGTAAAGTAACCTCTGATATACATTGTACTTGGTGACTTCATGTCTCTCTCCATGGTCCTGTAAAGTAACCTCTGATATACATTGTACTTGGTGACTTCATTCCTCTGTCCGTGGTCCTGTACAGTGACCTCTGATATACATTGTACTTGGTGAATTCATGCCTCTGTCCGTGGTCCTGTACAGTAACCTCAGACATACATTGTACTTGGTGACTTCACTCCTCTGTCCATAGTCCTGTACAGTAACTTCTGATATACATTATACTTGGTGACTTCATTCCTCTGTCCGTGGTCCTGTACAGTAACCTCAGATATACATTGTAGTGGGTGACTTCATGCCTCTGTCCGTGGTCCTGTACAGTAACCTCTGATTTACATTGTACTTGGTGACTTCATGCGTCTGTCCGTGGTCCTGTACAGTAACCTCTGATATACATTGTACTTGGTGACTTCATTCCTCTGTCCATGGTCCTGTACAGTAACCTCTGGTATACATTGTACTTGGTGACTTCATTCCTCTGTCCATGGTCCTGTAAAGTAACCTCTGATATACAGTGTACTTGGTGACTTCATTCCTCTGTCCGTGGTCCTGTAAAGTAACCTCTGATATACATTGTACTTGGTGACTTCATTCCTCTGTCCGTGGTCCTGTAAAGTAACCTCTGATATACATTGTACTTGGTGACTTCATTCCTCTGTCCATGGTCCTGTAAAGTAACCTCTGATATACATTGTACTTGGTGACTTCATACCTCTGTCCGTGGTCCTGTACAGTAACCTCTGATATACATTGTACTTGGTGACTTCATTCCTCTGTCCGTGGTCCTGTACAGTAACCTCTGATATACATTGTACTTGGTGACTTCATTCCTCTGTCCGTGGTCCTGTACAGTAACCTCTGATATACATTGTACTTGGTGACTTCATACCTCTGTCTGTGGTCCTGTACAGTAACCTCTGATTTACATTGTACTTGGTGACTTCATGCCTCTGTCCGTGGTCCTGTACAGTAACCTCTGATATACATTGTACTTGGTGACTTCACTCCTCTGTCCGTGGTCCTGTACAGTAACCTCTGATATACAGTGTACTTGGTGACTTCACGCCTCTGTCCGTGGTCCTGTACAGTAACCTCTGATATACAGTGTACTTGGTGACTTCATTCCTCTGTCCATGGTCCTGTAAAGTAACCTCTGATATACATTGTACTTGGTGACTTCATTCCTCTGTCCGTGGTCCTGTAAAGTAACCTCTGATATACATTGTACTTCGTGACTTCATACCTCTGTCCATAGTCCTGTACAGTAACCTCTGATATACATTGTACTTGGTGACTTCATACCTCTGTCTGTGGTCCTGTACAGTAACCTCTGATATACATTGTACTTGGTGACTTCATTCCTCTGTCCGTGGTCCTGTACAGTAACCTCTGATATACACTGTACTTGGTGACTTCATTCCTCTGTCCGTGGTCCTGTACAGTAACCTCTGATATACATTGTACTTGGTGACTTCATGCCTCTGTCCGTAGTCCTGTACAGTGACCTCTGATATACATTGTACTTGGTGACTTCATGCCTCTGTCCGTGGTCCTGTACAGTAACCTCAGACATACATTGTACTTGGTGACTTCATTCCTCTGTCCATGGTCCTGTACAGTAACCTCTGATATACATTGTACTTGGTGACTTCATTCCTCTGTCCATAGTCCTGTACAGTAACCTCTGATATACATTGTACTTGGTGACTTCACTCCTCTGTCCATAGTCCTGTACAGTAACCTCTGATTTACATTGTACTTGGTGATTTCATTCCTCTGTCCATAGTCCTGTACAGTAACCTCTGATATACATTGTAATTGGTGACTTCATACCTCTGTCCATAGTCCTGTACAGTAACTTCTGATATACATTATACTTGGTGACTTCATTCCTCTGTCCGTGGTCCTGTACAGTAACCTCAGATATACATTGTAGTGGGTGACTTCATGCCTCTGTCCGTGGTCCTGTACTGTAACCTCTGATATACATTGTACTTGGTGACTTCATGCGTCTGTCCGTGGTCCTGTACAGTAACCTCTGATATACATTGTACTTGGTGACTTCATTCCTCTGTCCATGGTCCTGTACAGTAACCTCTGATATACATTGTACTTGGTGACTTCATTCCTCTGTCCATGGTCCTGTACAGTAACCTCTGATATACATTGTACTTGGTGACTTCATTCCTCTGTCCATGGTCCTGTAAAGTAACCTCTGATATACATTGTACTTGGTGACTTCATTCCTCTGTCCGTGGTCCTGTACAGTAACCTCTGATATACATTGTACTTGGTGACTTCATTCCTCTGTCCGTGGTCCTGTACAGTAACCTCTGATATACATTGTACTTGGTGACTTCATTCCTCTGTCCGTGGTCCTGTACAGTAACCTCTGATATACATTGTACTTGGTGACTTCATACCTCTGTCTGTGGTCCTGTACAGTAACCTCTGATTTACATTGTACTTGGTGACTTCATGCCTCTGTCCGTGGTCCTGTACAGTAACCTCTGATATACATTGTACTTGGTGACTTCACGCCTCTGTCCGTGGTCCTGTACAGTAACCTCTGATATACAGTGTACTTGGTGACTTCACGCCTCTGTCCGTGGTCCTGTACAGTAACCTCTGATATACAGTGTACTTGGTGACTTCATTCCTCTGTCCATGGTCCTGTAAAGTAACCTCTGATATACATTGTACTTGGTGACTTCATTCCTCTGTCCGTGGTCCTGTAAAGTAACCTCTGATATACATTGTACTTGGTGACTTCATACCTCTGTCCATAGTCCTGTACAGTAACCTCTGATATACATTGTACTTGGTGACTTCATACCTCTGTCTGTGGTCCTGTACAGTAACCTCTGATATACATTGTACTTGGTGACTTCATTCCTCTGTCCGTGGTCCTGTACAGTAACCTCTGATATACACTGTACTTGGTGACTTCATTCCTCTGTCCGTGGTCCTGTACAGTAACCTCTGATATACATTGTACTTGGTGACTTCATTCCTCTGTCCGTGGTCCTGTACAGTAACCTCTGATATACATTGTACTTGGTGACTTCATTCCTCTGTCCGTGGTCCTGTACAGTAACCTCTGATATACATTGTACTTGGTGACTTCATTCCTCTGTCCATAGTCCTGTACAGTAACCTCTGATATACATTGTACTTGGTGACTTCATTCCTCTGTCCGTAGTCCTGTACAGTAACCTCTGATATACATTGTACTTGGTGACTTCATGCCTCTGTCCATAGTCCTGTACAGTAACCTCTGATATACATTGTACTTGGTGACTTCATGCCTCTGTCCGTAGTCCTGTACAGTAACCTCTGATATACACTGTTCTTTGTGACTTCATTCCTCTGTCCGTGGTCCTGTACCGTAACCTCTGATATACACTGTATTTGGTGACTTCACTCCTCTGTCCGTGGTCCTGTAAAGTAACCTCTGATATAGACTGTACTTGGTGACTTCACTCCTCTGTCCGTGGTCCTGTACCGTAACCTCTGATATACATTGTACTTGGTGACTTAACTCCTCTGTCCGTGGTCCTGTAAAGTAACCTCTGATATACATTGTACTTGGTGACTTCACTCCTCTGTCCGTGGTCCTGTACAGTAACCTCTGATATACATTGTACTTGGTGACTTCACTCCTCTGTCCGTGGTCCTGTACAGTAACCTTTGATATACATTGTACTTGGTGACTTCACTCCTCTGTCCGTGGTCCTCTACAGTTACCTCTGATATACATTGTACTTGGTGACTTCACTCCTCTGTCCGTGGTCCTGTACAGTAACCTCTGATATACATTGTACTTGGTGACTTCACTCCTCTGTCCGTGGTCCTGTACAGTAACCTCTGATATACATTGTACTTGGTGACTTCACTCCTCTGTCCGTGGTCCTGTACAGTAACCTCTGATATACATTGTACTTGGTGACTTCACTCCTCTGTCCGTGGTCCTGCACTTTAACCTCTGATATACATTGTACTTGGTGACTTCACTCCTCTGTCCGTGGTCCTGTACTTTAACCTCTGATATACATTGTACTTGGTAACTTCATTCCTCTGTCCGTGGTCCTGTAAAGTATCATACCATAAAGGTTTGAGAGATAAGACTTATATCGTCCTTCATGTTTTTTTAATGCCTACAAAATAAAATAAAGATAAAACTAAGTATTACTATCCCTTTAATGCTGCTGGTTGTGACTTCATTACCAGTTTACATGGTCCTGTAAAGTAACCTCTGATATACATTGTACATTACGAATTCATTACTGGTGTCAGTGGTCCTATAAAGTAACCTCTGATTACATAGTACTTGTTGACTTCATTCCTCTGTCCATAGTCCTGTAAAATAACCTCTGATATACACTGTACTTGGTGACTTCACTCCTCTGTCCGTGGTCCTGTAAAGTAACCTCTGATATACACTGCACTTAGTGACTTCACTCCTCTGTCCGTGGTCCTGTACAGTAACCTTTGATATACATTGTACTTGGTGACTTCACTCCTCTGTCCGTGGTCCTGTACAGTAACCTCTGATATACATTGTACTTGGTGACTTCACTCCTCTGTCCGTGGTCCTGTACAGTAACCTCTGATATACATTGTACTTGGTGACTTCACTCCTCTGTCCGTGGTCCTGTACAGTAACCTCTGATATACATTGTACTTGGTGACTTCACTCCTCTGTCCGTGGTCCTGTACAGTAACCTCTGATATACATTGTACTTGGTGACTTCACTCCTCTGTCCGTGGTCCTGCACTTTAACCTCTGATATACATTGTACTTGGTGACTTCACTCCTCTGTCCGTGGTCCTGTACTTTAACCTCTGATATACATTGTACTTGGTGACTTCATTCCTCTGTCCGTGGTCCTGTAAAGTATCATACCATAAAGGTTTGAGAGATAAGACTTATATCGTCCTTCATGTTTTTTTAATGCCTACAAAATAAAATAAAGATAAAACTAAGTATTACTATCCCTTTAATGCTGCTGGTTGTGACTTCATTACCAGTTTACATGGTCCTGTAAAGTAACCTCTGATATACATTGTACATTACGAATTCATTACTGGTGTCAGTGGTCCTATAAAGTAACCTCTGATTACGTAGTACTTGTTGACTTCATTCCTCTGTCCATAGTCCTGTAAAATAACCTCTGATATACACTGTACTTGGTGACTTCACTCCTCTGTCCGTGGTCCTGTAAAGTAACCTCTGATATACACTGCACTTAGTGACTTCACTCCTCTGTCCGTGGTCCTGTACAGTAACCTCTGATATACATTGTACTTGGTGACTTCACTCCTCTGTCCGTGGTCCTGTACAGTAACCTCTGATATACATTGTACTTGGTGACTTCACTCCTCTGTCCGTGGTCCTGTACAGTAACCTCTGATATACATTGTACTTGGTGACTTCACGCCTCTGTCCATGGTCCTGTACAGTAACCTCTGATATACATTGTACTTGGTGACTTCACTCCTCTGTCCGTGGTCCTTTACAGTAACATCTGATATACATTGTACTTGGTGACTTAATTCCTCTGTCCGTGGTCCTGTACAGTAACCTCTGATATACATTGTACTTGGTGACTTCATTCCTCTGTCCGTGGTCCTGTACAGTAACCTCTGATATACATTGTACTTGGTGACTTCATGCCTCTGTCCGTGGTCCTGTACAGTAACCTCTGATATACATTGTACTTGGTGACTTCATTCCTCTGTCCATGGTCCTGTACAGTAACCTCTGATATACATTGTATTTGGTGACTTCATTCCTCTTTCCATGGTCCTGTACAGTAACCTCTGATATACATTGTACTTGGTGACTTCATTCCTCTGTCCATGGTCCTGTACAGTAACCTCTGATATACATTGTACTTGGTGACTTCATTCCTCTGTCCATGGTCCTGTACAGTAACCTCTGATATACATTGTACTTGGTGACTTCATTCCTCTTTCCATGGTCCTGTACAGTAACCTCTGATATACATTGTACTTGGTGACTTCATTCCTCTGTCCATGGTCCTGTACAGTAACCTCTGATATACATTGTACTTGGTGACTTCATTCCTCTGTCCGTGGTCCTGTACAGTAACCTCTGATATACATTGTACTTGGTGACTTCATTCCTCTGTCCGTGGTCCTGTACAGTAACCTCTGATATACATTGTACTTGGTGACTTCATTCCTCTGTCCGTGGTCCTGTACAGTAACCTCTGATATACATTGTACTTGATGACTTCATGCCTCTGTCCGTGGTCCTGTACAGTAACCTCTGATATACATTGTACTTGGTGACTTTATTCCTCTGTCCGTGGTCTTGTACAGTAACCTCTGATATACATTGTACTTGGTGACTTTATTCCTCTGTCCGTGGTCCTGTACAGTGACCTCTGATATACATTGTACTTGGTGACTTCATTCCTCTGTCCATAGTCCTGTACAGTAACCTCTGATATACATTGTACTTGGTGACTTCATTCCTCTTTCCATGGTCCTGTACAGTAACCTCTGATATACATTGTACTCTGTCCATGGTCCTGTACAGTAACCTCTGATATACATTGTACTTGGTGACTTCATGCCTCTGTCCATGGTCCTGTACAGTAACCTCTGATATACATTGTACTTGGTGACTTCATTCCTCTGTCCGTGGTCCTGTACAGTAACCTCTGATATACATTGTACTTGGTGACTTCATTCCTCTGTCCATGGTCCTGTACAGTAACCTTTGATATACATTGTACTTGGTGACTTCATTCCTCTGTCCATGGTCCTGTACAGTAACCTCTGATATACATTGTACTTGGTGACTTCATGCCACTGTCCATGGTCCTGTACAGTAACCTCTGATATACATTGTACTTGGTGACTTCATGCCTCTGTCCATGGTCCTGTACAGTAACCTTTGATATACATTGTACTTGGTGACTTCATTCCTCTGTCCGTGGTCCTGTACAGTAACCTCTGATAAACATTGTACTTGGTGACTTTATTCCTCTGTCCATGGTCCTGTACAGTAACCTCTGATATACATTGTACTTGGTGACTTTATTCCTCTGTCCGTGGTCCTGTACAGTAACCTCTGATATACATTGTACTTGGTGACTTCATGCCACTGTCCTGTTACTGGTTTTTATTTATTTAAATCTAAGTAAATGAATCCTTTAACTTAATCCTAAATCTTCTATCTGGCTCCTAAATATGTTTCTTATATGTTTGTGCACCCTGCCAGAAGAGTGGGGCCCATGTACTAAGGGAAATTAGGGCAATTTTAGAGCAAACCAACCTACACCGTACTGAACAAATACAAATGAATATAAATTGAGCTTTTAATCCCTTGAATTCCAGAGAGGTCTCCAATATATTGTTTTTGCAGTGCTCTGAAGCATAGCTGCAAACTGTCCCGATTTGCGCGGGACACTCCCAATTTTGGGGCCCAATCCCGGTGTCCTGTCACATTGTCAATGTCCCGCTTCCCAAGCTTCTGCCCCACTTGTAGTTTCTCCTCTCAGCCGCATGGGTGATTCCTATGCATGTTCCCGCATACAGCCCTGAACCTTGTCAGTTATACAAGGGCCAGGGGGCTCCCGCCTCTATTGTGATCATCTCTAATGGCAATCTGCATGTTAATTCACACAGTAGCGAGACTGGCCAAGTGTGTGCCACACGTTATAAAATGCCGGCACACATACAGAAACTCCAACATAAATCTCCCTTGCCCTTCTCGGTAGCAGCAGCGAACAAACTGCAGAGAAGTCAAGTGGTAAGGACAGTAAGAGAGACTGGCAGAATCTCTCAGGTACTCATACATACAGGCACAATAACAATCAATGTAAACAAATGTGTCCTCCATTTCTAACATGCACCGCCAGCCAATAAGAGAGGAGACTATTTTCAAAAAGCTACACTCCCATTGGCTGGCTGGTGGCTCTGCATGAGATGGTAGTTCATGTGTATGAGTGAGTGAGTGGAGTCCAGGGAAGCAGAACAGAACGTGTGAATGCTGGGGGGGGGGCTGAGTCACATTTGTTGGAAAGACCAGTGACAGGAGAAGGGGAGGAGAACGCTGCCAGGACAGAGACCGTGACATCACATCTCAATCATGACCTTAACTAAGGAAGGATGCAGGTACAGCAGAGGGCTTAGAGTTGGTCATTGTGGTGGTGCGAGGCTCATATCTGCTGTACACGGTTCTTCTGATGTTCCTCTCTAGCTTTTAAACTACAGCTACCATCATCATCATCATCATCTAGATTTTTCTTGACTGAGGAGGATGGTGGAAGCTGCAGTCCAACAGCTTTGCTCATTCATACACTTATACATGTTGTAGTCTTATGGAACCTCTCATTCAGGTCTATAGAAGGCTCTTTGCTGTGGAGTAAAGACACAATGCATGGCAGTGTGTCTTATGTGGATCACATATGTATATGTCCTAAGAATACATGTGTTTTAATTTGTTTATCAGAAAGACGTATGTTGGTGTCCTTCAAACAGTAGCACACCTCCCAAGTGCCCCTCTGTAGGAAGGAGAGTGCCTCTCTGAGGCCTAAATCCCTCTTTCACTCCCTGATGTCCCACTTCTTAGGAGATCAGACTGTGTGGTGAATGTGTAACACATTGCTCCACGGCAATAAACATCTCTCTCTCTGTATGTATATATATATATATATATATATATATATATCCACCCAATGTTTCACTCTATAAAGCACCTGTAACCCTGTATTGTTTAAATCCTTAAAGGGGAACTTTCACCCCTTAATAACTAAATCTCCCCTTACTGCTGACCTGGCGACTAGCTGCTTAGTAGCGCTAGTCGCCAGAAATCTTACCCCGTTCTCAAGATTTCGCCGTTTGAAAGGATCAGGAAGCACGGACGTCTCTTCACAGTGACGTCCGTGCGCCTGCGCTGTCAGTCCCTTGTGCACCGTACGCTACTAAGCAGCTAGTCGCCAGGTCAGCAGTAAGGGGAGATTTAGTTATTAAGGGGTGAAAGTTCCCCTTTAAACTGTAAAGCACTGCTTACACTTGTGTCACTATATAAATAAACATATTGATTCATTCATTCATATTAGTCTGTTTAAACAAATTACTTTGAACTTGCTCTAAATCATTTATTTGGTTACACGAAGAGATGTCATCAGGTCATGAAATAACCCAAAATATCACTGTAATGCCCCGCCCACTGGCCACACTCCCAGCAACACCCTTAATGCAAAAGTGTCCCTCTTTGGCCATTTTAAATGTTGGGAGGTATGTCTGAAGACCTCTCTAGCATGCAAGGTTTTACATACCCCGTGTCCTTCGCTCCCTGTTACAGTTGGTTAGAACTGGTTAGAGAACGTGGAGCTACCTTCCTGCTTTTCCCACTATGAGAAAGGAGTAAAAGTCATAAGCATGGAGCAAGATAACTGCGCCACAGTGGGGTCAGATAGACATTCCCATTATTTAAATGGGGCATTTAACCCCTTGAATGCTAGAGAGAACTCCAACACATTACTTTGGGCACTCTACCATTCATCATCTTAAATCAGTGAACATTTTGGGGATTTTTATCTGTTCCCTATGTTGCTGTTTGTTTGCCCAGAAGGTGTCCACTTTTACTTAGCACATATGTCCCTACGGAATAATAATACTTCGACCGGTTGAACAAAAAGATGTGTCCATCAAGTGCAGCCCATTTCTTATCACCCCTGTTGATCCAGAGAAAGGCAAAAAAACCCTATTGAAGCCATTTCCAGTTTAGCCTCAAGTGGGTTAAAAATTCCTTCCCGACTCTAAATAGCAGTCAGATATTTCCCTGGATCATCAACCTTTCTGTATTGTACCCATTTGTCACAATTCTCTGTGTTGCGCTGAGCTAGGAAGGTATACACATTACTTTTTGAAAGCATTTACAGTATCTGCAAGCACAGCATCCCAAGGAAAATAATTTTACAACCTTACTGGCTGCAGTGTGAAAAGAAATCCCTGCCTTTGTTTTAGTCAAAGGCTCCTTTTCTCTAGTCTTAATGGATTACCTTTGGTTTTGCTCAGGTCTTTAAGTAAATAGGTCCCCAGAGAGTTCTATGTACTGGCATTGAATACATTTGCAAATGGTAATTATATCCCTCCCCCCATTTAGACATCTCTTCTCTAAAGTAAACAAACCCATTTTGGCTAATCTTACTAAGTAAAATCTGCAAATCCCTTTATCGGTTTTGTTGCATGTCTCTGCACTTTTTCCAGTTCTATAATGTCTTTTTAAAGACCTCTGTCCACAAGTACTTACCATGGATTTATAATGAGGTAGAATTATATTCCAAAGCCTTGCATCTGTACCCCTTTTATACCTGATACTATCCAATTGGCTCATTAGATATTTAACTGGTGTATCTGATTGGCTCTTGTAGCAGCTGAATGAGACTCGCATGAATTCCAGGACCTGTTTTTTTCTGGACCCACATTAATTCCAGAAGATTGTTCTTTTCTGGATACATTAATTCCAGGGCCTGTTCTTTTCTGGATACATTAATTCCAGAAGATTGTTCTTTTCTGGATGCATTAATTCCAGGACTGTTCTTTTCTGGGTACATTAATTCCAGAGGACAGGGTACATTAATTCCAGGGCCTGTTCTTTTCTGGATATATTAATTCAAAGGGTCTGTTCTTTTCTGGGTATATTAATTCCAAGGACCTGTTCTTTTCTGGATATATTAATTCCAGGGCCTGTTCTTTTCTGGGTACATTAATTCCAGGGCCTGTTCTTTTCTGGATACATTCATTCCAGGACTGTTCTTTTCTGGGTACATTAATTCCAGAGGACAGGGTACATTAATTCCAAGTATCCAATTGGCTCTTTATATATTTAACTGTTGTATCTGATTGGCTCTTGTAGCAGCTGAATGAGACTCGCATGAATTCCAGGACCTGTTATTTTCTGGACTCACATTAATTCCAGAGGACTGTTCATTTTTGGATACATTAATTCCAGCACTGTTCTTTTCTGGGTGCATTAATTCCAGAGGACAGGGTACATTAATTCCAGTGGCCTGTTCTTTTCTAGATACATTAATTCCTGGGCCTGTTCTTTTCTGTGTACATTAATTCCAAGGATCTGTTCTTTTCTGGGTACATCAATTCTAGGACCTGTTCTTTTCTGGATACATTAATTCCAGAGCCTGTTCTTTTCTGTATACATTAATTCCAGGACCTGTTCTTTTCTGGATATATTAATTCCAGGGACCTTTTCTTTTCTGGGTACATTAATTCCAGAGGACTGTTCTTTTCTGTATACATTGATTCCAGAGGACTGTTCTTTTCTGTATACATTAATTCCAGGGCCTGTTCTTTTCTGGGTACATTAATTCCAGAGGACTGTTCTTTTGTGGGTGCATTAGTTCCAGGATCTGTTCTGGATACATTAATTCCAGGGCCTGTTCCTTTCTGGGTGCATTAGTTCCAGGATCTGTTCTGTTCTGTATATATTAATTCCAGAGGTCTGTTCTTTTCTGGATACATTAATTCCAGAGGACTGTTCTTTTCTGGGTATATTAATTCCAGAGGACTGTTCTTTTCTGGATACATTGATTCCAGAGGACTGTTCTTTTCTGGGTACATTAATTCCAGGGACCATAATAGGCATGACAGTGCCCTGTTGTGATGTCTGTGCAGAGGACTAGGAGCTGTATTAAAGTGACCAGAGATAATGCCGCTACATACCGAGGTGCAGATGATTCCCATCTATAACCAGATTATTACATTCTCACCACAGTCTTATGTTAATCTCATCACCCCCACAGCTGACAGATGTTATTAGTTACTAAATAGACATATTTCATTCTCTTTACACACAGTCCAGATGTTCCTTTCAATCTCCGCTCTCCAGATGGCGCCCGGCTCCGTGCTGCGGGCTCCGAGCTCTGGATTCTCTCCCAGGAGCGGCTGGAAGCAGAGGATGAATTATCCACCTGATCGCCATCTTCTCTCCTATTATTTTCCTTAACTCTTTCATTGCCTTCAGGGGTGGGAAAGGACTGGGAGCTGTGAAATGGACAGATAATATAACGTAGGGGGGATATGATTGAAGTACAGTCATTCTGGGGCTCAGCAATGGCACCGTATTTATTAACTTAACCCAAAGAACGCTGGACTGGTCTCAATACATGTCGTTACACAAACAAAACTCTCTAGCATTCAAGTGGTTAAAAAAATCTCATTTAAATCATTATAATGTTTATTATTTTATGTACATTACACTTGGTTGCCCCAAAATGGATCCAGTTTTCCATTACACATATATCCGGTAGCGTTCATTTTAAAAGGTACAACTCTTAACTCCTTGTGTGCCAGAGGGGACAGTAAAGTGCTCTGCACCTTTATCTGATACCCAATCCGTTAACCCTTCCATTTTGTATCCTCTTTGTCTGGATCAGCCATTAGATTCTGAAGAAACTGTAAACTGTGAAACGTAAATCTGTGGCTTTTTAGCCGATTTTGTCCACATTCATTGTTTTGATATCCTATCCCTTATTTGTTTTTATATTAAATCATTTTTTTTAAGAAGATCAAAGAGCAGCGCCTGTTTTCCAGAGACAGGTTTGTTTTCTGTGCAGACCGTTTGAGTGACAATGCGTTGCGTACCCCTCTGGCACTCAAAGGGTTAAGCCTCTGCTCAACTATTTCCATTGTGAGTATATTACTTTTATGTATTCAGTCAATGTCCATCCAGATAACAGGAGGTATTCTTTTAAAACGTATAAAAGCATGCTGCTACACGCCGCATTCAGCATGTCCCCGTAATGAAAAGGGCGACAGGAGAATCTCGCCCTGCATAAAAGTGTGAGATTCTCATGTCACACCATGAAAGGTCGCCTTCAATGTTTAGCTATAAGCAGTGAAGTTATAAGCAATGCCTTACCGGTATTTTCCCCCATGGGGAGCAAGGATGAATTGGCTCAGCGTGTCAAACCCAAGAATCTCAGCCCTACTGGAGTCTTCCAGCAACCACAAGATGATGGGAGTTGTAGTGGAACACTGTAAGGCATTCCATTAAAGGGATAGTAATGTTTCATAATAAAAGCAGCTCTAATTAATCATCATAGTATTTGGACTTTGGAGAGTGTTATATCAATTCTGTCAGAGTTGTAGTTCAGGAGTAATTCAATGACAAAGTATCCTCCTCTCGCCCCTTTTACTGATGTAACACTGCTCAGCCAGAACAGAAGGGAGGTGCCCAGGTAGACTGCAGAGAGGGACAATCTTCAATTAAGATAAGGGAAAAAGCTGAAAAACTTGTCAAGGGGGGCAGGGCTTTCATTGTTCTCATAGGAAGAAGATTGTCCCCTGCTGTTATCTGTCTGGTCTATGGACTGGATTCCACATCTGAGAAGAGATGACTTACACTAGGTAAAAGGGGCAGGGCTTTCATTGTTCTCATAGGAAGAAGATTGTCCCCTTCTGTTATCTGTCTGGTCTATGTACTGGATTCCACATCTGAGAAGAGATGGCTTACACTAGGTAAAAGGGGGGTAGGGCTTTCATTGTTCTCATAGGAAGAAGATTGTCCCCTGCTGTTATCTGTCTGGTCTATGGACTGGATTCCACATCTGAGAAGAGATGGCTTACACTAGGTAAAAGGGGCAGGGCTTTCATTGTTCTCATAGGAAGAAGATTGTCCCCTTCTGTTATCTGTCTGGTCTATGGACTGGATTCCACATCTGAGAAGAGATGGCTTACACTAGGTAAAAGGGGCAGGGCTTTCATTGTTCTCATAGGAAGAAGATTGCCCCCTGCTGTTATCTGTCTGGTCTATGGACTGGATTCCACATCTGAGAAGAGATGGCTTACACTAGGTAAAAGGGGCAGGGCTTTCATTGTTCTCATAGGAAGAAGATTGTCCCCTGCTGTTATCTGTCTGGTCTATGGACTGCATTCCACATCTGAGAAGAGATGGCTTACACTAGGTAAAAGGGGGGCAGGGCTTTCATTGTTCTCATAGGAAGAAGATTGTCCCCTGCTGTTATCTGTCTGGTCTATGGACTGGATTCCACATCTGAGGTGAGCAGTGTTACACTAGGTAAAAGGGGTGGGAGGGGAAACTTTATCTTTCAATTACTCTTGAACTACAACTCTGACAGTATTGATATAACACTCTCCATTGTCTGACTACTATGATGATTAATTGGAGCTGCTGTTTTTGTGAAACATTACTATCCCTTTAAGCAGCAGTGTAACTTTAGTGCAGTTTAGCTGCCCAGCGAGAGACCCTGATCATTGTATTCTCTCTCTTCTCCTCTCGATCTCCTCTGCTTATAACCTCACTAAACATTGATGGTGACCTTTCATGGTGCGACGTGAGAATCTTGTGCTTTTATACAGGGCTAGATTGTCATGTCACCCTTTATTTACGGTGACATGCTGAATGTGGCGTGCTATTATGCACGCAACGCTTTAAAAGTGAACCCTATTGGGTGCCCTTATTTATATGCTTGTCTTCCTATTGGATGTATAGAGGAGCGGCCCATCTTATGCAAGTGTTCCTGTCTACCCTGAACCATACTATAGCTGGGACAAAACCCCTTTGGCTGGAATCTCAGTGGACATATATATATATATCGCACTGAACACCCCCAGTTGTGAGTAGATGTTCTACTGGGGGAAGCATATGGTGGTGTTGGACTGTGTTTTACGATATTACACTAGGAGAGCCTCTTGTTCTTGTTTTTGCGCAAACCTTCGATTTAACAACGTTTTATATTAATTGCATTTGCTCTGATGAATAATCCGATATTGTCGCGTCCTTCCGTAGTCTTAGAACTTGGGGGAGATGAATAAGAAGTGATCTAAGGTAGGGGAGAGGGGCTGTCCAGTAGTTGCCTGTTTAAAGTGATAGTAATGTTTCACAAAAACAGCATTTCTAATTAATCTTCATAGTATTTGGGCCATGGAGACTGTTATTTCAAAAATGTCAGAGTTGTAGTACAGGAGTAATTGAATGATAAAGTATTCCCCTCCCGCCCCTTTTACCTAGTGTAAGTCACCTCCCCTCAGATGTGGAATCTGGTCACTTGGCCGGACAGATTACAGCAAGGGACAATCTTCTTACTGTGATCATAAGGAAAACTCTGGCCCCCTTGACAGGTTTTTCCTTATGATCACTGAAGATTGTCCCTCTCTGTGATCCATCAGGACAGTCTTGCAGTTCTGAGGTGAGCAGTGTTCCATCAGTAAAAGGGGTGGGAGGAGGATACTTTATCATTCAATTACTCTTGTACTACAACTCTGACAGTATTGATATAACACTCTCCATGGCACAAATATTATAAAGATTAATTGGAACTGTTTTTATTGTAAAACATTACTATCCCTTTAAGCTCTCCTCATCTCCATTGGCTGGAAGAGAATGATGGGATATATAGTCCATTATCCGCTGTAAGGCCTCACGTTGCCTTCCCCTGATCTAAGACAAACACACTTGTGTGTATGTGCACTAGAAGATATGTCTATAGATCCGTGGTTCTCCAGTCCTCGCATCACACCAACAGGTCAAGTTCCCAAGATATCTCCAATTAATCATAGGTGTGTCTATCACAATGAGCGAGCCACTGATTGCTCCTTGTGATTAAGCGGAAAATCTCCAAAACATTCCCTGTGCCTCTCTCCTAAATGGAGCACAGAACCCCCAAAAAAGGCAATGTCCCATTACTATAAATCAGCAGTATATATGGGCAATACAGAAACAAAGCTGGAGGATTGTTTGAGATCTCGTTTACAACCCTTGTATTGGGGTCTTTTATGGAATAAATATTTTTGCAGTAAGATTTATAAGGACTCACTGGCCTTGGTGAGATAGCCTAAAAGTTAACCCCTAAGGGTTGCAGCTTCCACTGTTTTGGTGTTGATGAAGGACTATATGTTCAGAATATACTACGTTTAGAGGATATTACCTGCGCAGCTTTCTTTGTCTTGTTTTGTATAGTTTGTGATTAAGCGGGGATATCGTGAAAATCTGGCCTTTCAGTGTATCCGGAGGAACATGTCAAACACTGAGCGTTAATGATGTCTGCATGAGAGCTGTACATTTATATTGAGCACAATACAAACCCTCAACTGCAACGCACCGTTATATGTATGAGACTGTGGGTTGCATGAATAAGAACATTTGATATTTACAGTATTTTAGACAGAAATTTTATTACACTTTTTTTTCTTTGGGAATTTGCTCTTTTCTCAGCAAATGTATTTTATCAACTTGGTGTGGCTAAAATCTCCCACATTTTGTTGAAGGATTACCAATCACCTCTAAATGAGCACATCAATTAGCGCTCATTTGCATTCATTTCACGGTTTCGTTAATTTAGTTTCATGAGTTACTCAAAATCAAGGATTATGTTTGTTGCATAAAAACAGAAGCAATTGCTAATGGAGGATATATTTATGTCTTTTAGTACTAGATAATGCCGCACTAACCAGCCTGCCCCTCTGTTCCCATTTTATATCAATGTTCTGAACAGACAGAGATGGTGACAGATAAAACTGGGGAAAAAAGATATTTAGTCACCTCAACAGATTATTGTAGTAATGTTTTGGAGCGAGATAGCAATATGATACCCACCTGCTCAGGGAGGCATCTCAATAGCGATGTCCTCCTTCTGCACACTGACAGTCACATCAGAATCCTTCTGCACTTCTTTCACCACACCTTGTACCTGCACTTATAATACTCCTCCTAGTGTCTCTGTTTGTCAATATGAATTCAGCCTAGATTGTAAGCTCCTTGGGGCAGGGTCCCTTTCCTAGTGTATGATTCCCTTGCTGCACTTTCCCTCACAAATAATGTAATGATTGTACTTAACCTTAA
This sequence comes from Rhinophrynus dorsalis, assembly GCA_037306005.1. Lineage (NCBI taxonomy): Eukaryota > Metazoa > Chordata > Amphibia > Anura > Rhinophrynidae > Rhinophrynus > Rhinophrynus dorsalis. Next base: position 697,995,126 of record CM074718.1, read on the forward strand.
TGCTCTTAACCCCAGTTCTGTCATTTTTGTATTGTATTATTTCAACTTCTGTTAAGCGCTGTGTACATGTATGGCGCTATATAAATAAAGATACATACATACATACATACATGATACACAATACTAGATGTGAATTTGCTGAACCTTACTCTATGAAGACTGATACTGCACAAAGAACCAGCAGAAAGCGCGTTATTAGGAAAGATGTAAGGAAGGATGGAACCCAATAGCTGGTACATCAAACACAGCAATAAACCAAATAGATAGAGACTGAGCCCCCAAAGTATTAGTGCCCAAGATACCGAAGATGGTGTTCCAGTTCAGATATGGATATATATATATATCTATAAATATAAACAAAGTTCAGTGTAGTAGCACTCACTATGAAATAACACATCAGCCTTGGTGCACGTCAAAAAAGCAAATCATACGTACAAAAGTCACTGGAAGGTAGACAACACTCTTGGGGTCTCTTTGAAAGTAGAAATGTTGTTTATTGAAATCAGCATTTCTGCTTCATTACACTATATGTGGAGAAAAGGCAGTCCACTATATACAGGCACAGGTGTAGAGTAGGCACAGGTATAGCTTTATGCAGATACAGGTGTGGAGTAGACACAGGTATAACTTATCCAGGTTTAGGTATGGAGTAGGCACAGGTACATACACATATATATGTATATGCATCAACATATACCAGTATAAAGAGAGACCAGGTAATTAATCCCCAAGAACACTTGCTCTACAAGAAGGGTCAAAGAGTAGGCCAGAAGGTCAGGACAGGCAGCAATCTAGACTAATCTAGTAGACAGGCCAGAAGGTCAGGACAGGCAGCAATCTAGACTAATCTAGTAGACAGGCCAGAAGGTCAGGACAGGCAGCAATCTAGACTAATCTAGTAGACAGGCCAGAAGGTCAGGACAGGCAGCAATCTAGACTAATCTAGTAGACAGGCCAGAAGGTCAGGACAGGCAGCAATCTAGACTAATCCAGTAGACAGGCCAGAAGGTCAGGACAGGCAGCAATCTAGACTAATCCAGTAGACAGGCCAGGAGATCAGGACAGGCTGAGATCAAGACTAATCCAGTAGACAGGCCAGGAGGTCAGGACAGGCTGAGATCAAGACTCATCCAGTAGACAGGCCAGAAGGTCAGGACAGGCAGCAATCTAGACTAATCCAGTAGACAGGCCAGGAGATCAGGACAGGCTGAGATCAAGACTAATCCAGTAGACAGGCCAGGAGGTCAGGACAGGCTGAGATCAAGACTCATCCAGTAGACAGGCCAGGAGGTCAGGACAGGCTGAGATCAAGATGAATCCAGTAGACAGGCCAGGAGATCAGGACAGGCTGAGATCAAGATGAATCCAGTAGACAGGCCAGAAGGTCAGGACAGGCTGAGATCAAGACTAATCCAGTAGACAGGCCAGGAGGTCAGGACAGGCTGAGATCAAGATGAATCTAGTAGACAGGCCAGGAGGTCAGGACAGGCTGAGATCAAGATGAATCCAGCAGACAGGCCAGAAGATCAGGACAGGCTGAGATCAAGACTAATCCAGTAGACAGGCCAGGAGGTCAGGACAGGCTGAGATCAAGATGAATCCAGTAGACAGGCCAGAAGGTCAGGACAGGCTGAGATCAAGACTAATCCAGTAGACAGGCCAGGAGGTCAGGGCAGGCTGAGATCAAGACTAATCCAGTAGACAGGCCAGGAGGTCAGGACAGGCTGAGATCAAGACTAATCCAGCAGACAGGCCAGGAGGTCAGGGCAGACAGTGATAAAGACAAATCCAGTAGACAGGCCAAGAGGTCAGGACAGGCTGAGATCAAGACTAATCCAGTAGACAGGCCAGAAGGTCAGGACAGGCTGAGATCAAGATGAATCCAGTAGACAGGCCAGAAGGTCAGGACAGGCTGAGATCAAGAGTAATCCAGTAGACAGGCCAGGAGGTCAGGACAGGCTGAGATCAAGATGAATCCAGTAGACAGGCCAGAAGGTCAGGACAGGCTGAGATCAAGACTAATCCAGTAGACAGGCCAGGAGGTCAGGACAGGCTGAGATCAAGACTAATCCAGTAGACAGGCCAGGAGGTCAGGACAGGCTGAGATCAAGACTAATCCCGTAGACAGGCCAGAAGGTCAGGACAGGCTGAGATCAAGACTAATCCAGTAGACAGGCCAGAAGGTCAGGACAGGCAGCAATCTAGACTAATCCAGTAGACAGGCCAGGAGATCAGGACAGGCTGAGATCAAGATGAATCCAGTAGACAGGCCAGGAGATCAGGACAGGCTGAGATCAAGATGAATCCAGTAGACAGGCCAGAAGGTCAGGACAGGCTGAGATCAAGACTAATCCAGTAGACAGGCCAGGAGGTCAGGGCAGGCTGAGATCAAGACTAATCCAGTAGACAGGCCAGGAGGTCAGGACAGGCTGAGATCAAGACTAATCCAGCAGACAGGCCAGGAGGTCAGGGCAGACAGTGATAAAGACAAATCCAGTAGACAGGCCAAGAGGTCAGGACAGGCTGAGATCAAGACTAATCCAGTAGACAGGCCAGAAGGTCAGGACAGGCTGAGATCAAGATGAATCCAGTAGACAGGCCAGAAGGTCAGGACAGGCTGAGATCAAGAGTAATCCAGTAGACAGGCCAGGAGGTCAGGACAGGCTGAGATCAAGATGAATCCAGTAGACAGGCCAGAAGGTCAGGACAGGCTGAGATCAAGACTAATCCAGTAGACAGGCCAGGAGGTCAGGACAGGCTGAGATCAAGACTAATCCAGTAGACAGGCCAGGAGGTCAGGACAGGCTGAGATCAAGAGTAATCCAGTAGACAGGCCAGAAGGTCAGGACAGGCTGAGATCAAGACTAATCCAGCAGACAGGCCAGGAGGTCAGGGCAGACAGTGATAAAGACAAATCCAGTAGACAGGCCAGGAGGACAGGACAGGCTGAGATCAAGACTAATCCAGTAGACAGGCCAAGAGGTCAGGACAGTCTGAGATCAAGACTAATCCAGTAGACAGGCCAGGAGGTCAGGACAGGCTGAGATCAAGATGAATCCAGTAGACAGGCCAGGAGGTCAGGACAGGTTGAGATCAAGACTAATCCAGTAGACAGTCCAGGAGGTCAGGACAGGCTGAGATTAAGACTAATCCAGTAGACAGGCCAGAAGGTCAGAGCAGGTTGAGATCAAGATTAATCCAGGAGACAGGCCAGCAGGTCAGGACAGGCTGAGATCAAGACTAATCTAGTAGACAGACCAGAAGGTCAGGACAGGCTGATATCAAGATTAATCCAGGAGACAGGCCAGCAGGTCAGGACAGGCTGAGATCAAGACTAATCTAGTAGACAGGCCAGCAGGTCAGGACAGGCTGAGATCAAGACTAATCCAGTAGACAGGCCAGGAGGTCAGGACAGGCTGAGATCAAAATGAATCCAGTAGACAGGCCAGGAGGTCAGGACAGGCTGAGATCAAGACTAATCTAGTAGACAGGCCAGGAGGTCAGGACAGGCTGAGATCAAGATGAATCCAGTAGACAGGCCAGGAGGTCAGGACAGGTTGAGATCAAGATTAATCCAGTAGACAGGCCAGGAGGTCAGGACAGGTTGAGATCAAGATTAATCCAGTAGACAGGCCAGAAGGTCAGGACAGGCTGAGATCAAGACTAATCTAGTAGACAGGCCAGGAGGTCAGGACAGGCTGAGATCAAGATGAATCCAGTAGACAGGCCAGGAGGTCAGGACAGGCTGAGATCAAGATGAATCCAGTAGACAGGCCAGGAGGTCAGGACAGGTTGAGATCAAGATTAATCCAGTAGACAGGCCAGAAGGTCAGGACAGGCTGAGATCAAGACTAATCCAGTAGACAGGCCAGGAGGTCAGGACAGGCTGAGATCAAGACTAATCCAGTAGACAGGCCAGGAGGTCAGGACAGGCTGAGATCAAGAGTAATCCAGTAGACAGGCCAGAAGGTCAGGACAGGCTGAGATCAAAATGAATCCAGTAGACAGGCCAGGAGGTCAGGACAGGCTGAGATCAAGACTAATCCAGCAGACAGGCCAGAAGGTCAGGACAGGCTGAGATCAAGACTAATCCAGTAGACAGGCCAGAAGGTCAGGACAGGCTGAGATCAAGACTAATCCAGCAGACAGGCCAGGAGGTCAGGGCAGACAGTGATAAAGACAAATCCAGTAGACAGGCCAGGAGGACAGGACAGGCTGAGATCAAGACTAATCCAGTAGACAGGCCAAGAGGTCAGGACAGTCTGAGATCAAGACTAATCCAGTAGACAGGCCAGGAGGTCAGGACAGGCTGAGATCAAGATGAATCCAGTAGACAGGCCAGGAGGTCAGGACAGGTTGAGATCAAGACTAATCCAGTAGACAGTCCAGGAGGTCAGGACAGGCTGAGATTAAGACTAATCCAGTAGACAGGCCAGAAGGTCAGAGCAGGTTGAGATCAAGATTAATCCAGGAGACAGGCCAGCAGGTCAGGACAGGCTGAGATCAAGACTAATCTAGTAGACAGGCCAGAAGGTCAGGACAGGCTGATATCAAGATTAATCCAGGAGACAGGCCAGCAGGTCAGGACAGGCTGAGATCAAGACTAATCTAGTAGACAGGCCAGCAGGTCAGGACAGGCTGAGATCAAGACTAATCCAGTAGACAGGCCAGGAGGTCAGGACAGGCTGAGATCAAAATGAATCCAGTAGACAGGCCAGGAGGTCAGGACAGGCTGAGATCAAGACTAATCTAGTAGACAGGCCAGGAGGTCAGGACAGGCTGAGATCAAGATGAATCCAGTAGACAGGCCAGGAGGTCAGGACAGGTTGAGATCAAGATTAATCCAGTAGACAGGCCAGGAGGTCAGGACAGGTTGAGATCAAGATTAATCCAGTAGACAGGCCAGAAGGTCAGGACAGGCTGAGATCAAGACTAATCTAGTAGACAGGCCAGGAGGTCAGGACAGGCTGAGATCAAGATGAATCCAGTAGACAGGCCAGGAGGTCAGGACAGGCTGAGATCAAGATGAATCCAGTAGACAGGCCAGGAGGTCAGGACAGGTTGAGATCAAGATTAATCCAGTAGACAGGCCAGAAGGTCAGGACAGGCTGAGATCAAGACTAATCCAGTAGACAGGCCAGGAGGTCAGGACAGGCTGAGATCAAGACTAATCCAGTAGACAGGCCAGGAGGTCAGGACAGGCTGAGATCAAGAGTAATCCAGTAGACAGGCCAGAAGGTCAGGACAGGCTGAGATCAAAATGAATCCAGTAGACAGGCCAGGAGGTCAGGACAGGCTGAGATCAAGACTAATCCAGCAGACAGGCCAGAAGGTCAGGACAGGCTGAGATCAAGACTAATCCAGTAGACAGGCCAGGAGGTCAGGACAGGCTGAGATCAAGACTAATCCAGTAGACAGGCCAGGAGGTCAGGACAGGCTGAGATCAAGACTAATCCCGTAGACAGGCCAGAAGGTCAGGACAGGCTGAGATCAAGACTAATCCAGTAGACAGGCCAGAAGGTCAGGACAGGCTGAGATCAAAATGAATCCAGTAGACAGGCCAGGAGATCAGGACAGGCTGAAATCAAGACTAATCCAGCAGACAGGCCAGAAGGTCAGGACAGGCTGAGATCAAGACTAATCCAGTAGACAGGCCAGGAGGTCAGGACAGGCTGAGATCAAGACTAATCCAGTAGACAGGCCAGGAGGTCAGGACAGGCTGAGATCAAGACTAATCCAGTAGACAGGCCAGAAGGTCAGGACAGGCTGAGATCAAGACGAATCCAGTAGACAGGCCAGGAGGTCAGGACAGGCTGAGATCAAGACAAATCCAGTAGACAGGCCAGGAGGTCAGGACAGGCTGAGATCAAGACAAATCCAGTAGACAGGCCAGAAGGTCAGGACAGGCTGAGATCAAGACTAATCCAGTAGACAGGCCAGAAGGTCAGGACAGGCTGAGATCAAAATGAATCCAGTAGACAGGCCAGGAGATCAGGACAGGCTGAAATCAAGACTAATCCAGCAGACAGGCCAGAAGGTCAGGACAGGCTGAGATCAAGACTAATCCAGTAGACAGGCCAGGAGGTCAGGACAGGCTGAGATCAAGACTAATCCAGTAGACAGGCCAGGAGGTCAGGACAGGCTGAGATCAAGACTAATCCAGTAGACAGGCCAGAAGGTCAGGACAGGCTGAGATCAAGACGAATCCAGTAGACAGGCCAGGAGGTCAGGACAGGCTGAGATCAAGACAAATCCAGTAGACAGGCCAGGAGGTCAGGACAGGCTGAGATCAAGACTAATCCAGTAGACAGGCCAGAAGGTCAGGGCAGGCTGAGATCAAGATGAATCCAGTAGACAGGCCAGGAGGTCAGGACAGGCTGATATCAAGACTAATCCAGTAGACAGGCCAGGAGGTCAGGACAGGCTGAGATCAAGACAAATCCAGTAGACAGGCCAGGAGGTCAGGACAGGCTGAGATCAAGAGTAATCCAGTAGACAGGCCAGGAGGTCAGGACAGGCTGAGATCAAGATTAATCCAGGAGACAGGCCAGGGGGTCAGGACAGGCTGAGATCAAGACGAATCCAGTAGACAGGCCAGAAGGTCAGGACAGGCTGAGATCAATAGTGGTTAAAAGGAATCGCCAAATGGTCAGGGCAGGCAGTGATCAGGATCATCCAGGAGACAAGCCAAAGGGTCAGTAACCGGGAAGTAAGACTATCAATGGGACAAGGAGACAGAGAAACAATACACAGCTAATAGTACAACTAAACACCAACTGAACTGTGGGGCTTAGTTATATATAGGAAGCCCCCCGTTGCACCATAACGAACGTGTCATGATGTCAGTCGCAGTATGTGACAGACCTGGAGCTCGCTGACACTTATTTCATAAACTGTATTTTGCGCAATAGAGAGGAAAAACAATCAAAAACAGATGTATTTTCAAGCAGTCACCTATTAACCCTTTGAGTGGAAGAGGGGCGTTGCGTACCCTTCTGCCACTCTAAGGGATATATATCTTATAAAACACCTTATAAATGCTGCTGGGCTCACGACGCAGTCCTACAATGTAACAATAATACGTAAACAAATTACAAAAATAAAGTCCGCTACCAAGTGCCATACATTCTTTTCTTTCTCAGTAAACTTTATCTTGAAAACTCCAAACATTATAATCGAAATCACCAAGGCTCAAAGGCCGACATCGGTCCGGAGCTACTTCCAACAGCCTTGGCCACAGGCTCCGACAAACTTGACGACACAGGAAGGGAGTGCTTCACGGACCAGCTATTCCCAGACAGCCAACTCAACAGCAGCTTCTTCCATAAAAACTTTATTTATACAAATTTTAAAAGCAACTCCATATTGTGAAACACTTGTAGAGCACCTATGACTAAGTGTGATAAGCGTGAAATGCGTTAGGAGATTTTATGGAAGATGCTGCTGTTGAGTTGGCTGTCTGGGATTAGCTGGTCCGGGAATCACTCCCTGTGTCGTCAGCGTAACAATAACATCCAGTGTTCAGACACATTTCTATTACATATAAACCCCCCTTGTTCATATCCTAGAGGAACCGATTTAGGGTCCCATCATGTTTAGTGTAACGCAGGTTCTGGACTGATCCAGAGATCACTGCATATTAAGGAAAATTAGTGCAATTCTGGGGCTAAACCAACTGCATCATAGGGGGAAACAACATTTTTAAATGATTTAAAGAGACTTTTAACCCCTTGAATAACAGTGACGTCTCCATTGCATTGAGAATCAATTGAATGGGGTATTATCTACTATTTCCTTACATACATCTATTAACCCCTTCGCGACCATTGGCGTGCCGGGACCATCACGGCAGTCCAGCACTTAAGGACCAGTGACGGTCCTGGCGCGTCATGGAGTTCAGGGCTCCGAACCATGAACCGGAAGTACTTTAAAAAAAAAAAAGCCCAGTGGTCATCAAGTGCCGGCTGTGCTCGCTGGTCCTTAAGGGGTTAAATCCATGGAGATTTGGGGAATTATTTGGCTACTACTATAGTGCATCTGGCTTGACCCAAAACTGCCCCATTTTGTTTTGGTTTGTACATGTCTGTCATGGTGTGCTCTTGTATATTCCCCTCTTTTGTACAACCCCAAACAATGTGTTGTTGTTTAACCCCGTAAGGACCAGCCTCGTGGCCATCACTTAAGGACAACGGGGCATTTTTTTTTTTAATCGGAATCAGAGGTTAACGGAACGGCATGCAGCCACGTGGGGACCACTGAATTCCATGACGTACATGTAAAGGACTTTTTCCCCATGACGTTCATGTACGTCCAATGCCCTTAGGGTATCCTATATAATAATTCTCTAGGATGTTTGTCACTATGCAGTCATACCCGCGTTCGGCAGTCTCTACTGCGCATGATTGCATCACGTGAGTGAGGCAACGCAAGACTGCATCGCGTGGAGCAGAGAGGTAGCGGCCGATTAACACTTTGAGTGCCAGAGGGGTACGCAAAGCATTGCAAAGCAATGCGTTGCGTACCCCTCTGGCACTCAAAGGGTTAACATTACCCAGACCTTGGCCCGTGTACACGGGATTTTACACTAGTTAACAAATAAAATATCGTAATTAGGACTAGTGTGTACAGAACTGCACAAGCAATTTCACTGAACAGTGTTTCTATGCACAAATCCCCTTCATCAGACATTCGTATCTGAGGAAGAACTTGTCCCTAGTAACGTTGTGCAACTGTATTAACTCTCCCCCATATGTACAAAGGACAGAAAGCTGTGAGCTCTGGTACCCGCCCACTGTGTGCGGCATTGACTGAGAACTGGATTCACCTCAATAAGTACAAAGGCAGAATATAGTGTTCACTGAAAATGTGTGTTTTATATACAATAAATGAACCTAAATAAACCCAACTTTATGACATAGCCCCTCAATATACTGTGTGCTGCTCTTCTATATGTCTGTCTGCATATCTATTATCTATCTATCACGCTATCTATCTATATCATATCATATCTATCTCATATCTATCTATCTATCTATCTATCTATCTATCTCATATCTATCTATCTATCTATCTATCTATCTATCTATCTATCTACCTCATATCTATCTATCTATCTATCTATCTATCTCATATCTATCTATCTATCTATCTATCTATCTATCTATCTATCTCATATCTATCTATCTATCTCATATCTATCTATCTATCTATCTATCTATCTATCTCATATCTATCTATCTATCTATCTATCTATCTATCTATCTATCTATCTCATGTCTATCTATCTATCTATATCATATCTATCTATCTATCTATCTATCTATCTATCTATCTATCTATCTATATCATATCTATCTATCTATCTATATCATATCTGTCTCTATCTATCTCATATCTATCTATCTATCTATCTATCTATCTATCTATCTATCTATCTATCTATCTATCTCATATCTACACAGGAACATAAAATGCATACATGCAAATGCTCGCAGTCTGGCTGGTAAGATGGGGGAACTAGAAGTGATTGCAGTACATGAGCAGTATGATCTGATACCTGTGGTCTGATTCCTGGTTAGATGATACATATGACTTGGCAGTCAATCTAGAGGGTTATTAACGTTTTCACAGGGATAGGATTAATTCAACAGGTGGGGGGTACACCTATACATAAAGCATGCCTAAAAACCTAGTATAAGGGAAGATGTAAATGAAGGATCCAGTGAAAATGCAGAGGCCCTGTGGGTTGAAATACACATAATAAAAAATATATTAATGGAGATTTGCTACAAGCCACCTAATATTGGGGAATGTGAAGAAGCTCAACTGTTACTGCAAATGGAAAAGGCTTCTGTGTCAGGAAATGTAATCATAATGGGAGATTTCAACTGTCCTGAAATTGACTGAATCAATATGACTTCTGACACAACAAAGGGATGATTAATGATAATTTCATATCCCAACTAGTAGAGGAGCCAACTAGAAGAGAGGCCTTGCCGGACCTAGTGCTCTCAAACCATTCAGACATGTAAGAACATGCAGCAGTGACCACGATGTGGTATCCTTAGAAATGTGTGATGTAATCTTCTGAGATACAAGTGCACAAGAAATATAGAATTTGATTAAAATGCTCTTGGATAAATCTGTTAATATATATACATTAAGGAATAAATACAAGAGACAAAACTGAAGACCAGTGTGGCTTAATAAAGAGGTTTGCAGGGAAATGAGAAATAAGAAGCAGGCTTTTAAACTGTTTAAGTCAGAAGGGTAATAAGATCTGCAAACAAGCAATTAAGTTAGCTAAAACTGAAAGTGAGAGAAGTATCGCAAAAGAGAGCAAGAAAAATCCTAAACAATTCTACAAGTATATTAATAAATAATAAAGTTAAGGTTGATATTGGTCCACTGAGACAGGTGTATTGATTATTGAGGAAAAAGCTATGGTTGACTCCCGAAATACGTTCTTTGCTTCAGTATATACAAAGGAAGCAGCAATGACAGGCTATGGGCCAACAGACAAAACACAGAATATCCTCCATCTTGTACATGTCTTACTGAGGACAAGGTCCAAAAGAGACTGGAAAGGGTTATGGTGAATAAAGCAGCTGGGCCTGATGGTGTACACAAAAATACCGGAATAACGTTTATACTTAAAGAAGCAATACACTTTTTTTATGAAAACCTATATATTACAGAGCTTTTTCCTCTCACAGTTGTTTTATCCAAAAGTTCAAATAATCAGAAAGGGAATTACATCGTGATTACTTCCTAAACATTCTGACAGGAAGTGACTCAGCAGTTTCTATCACATTCTGTGGAGGACTGTTTGTCACTGACTTTCCCATCAAATAGAATGTAACGAATAACTGTTTGGACTCTGACCTCTAGAGGGCCCTGTTAATGTAAAAACAGTCAAGTGTAAACTGTAATAATTCCAGAAATATGCGTCTCCCAGCAATATCCTTATTTTATTCAACTGGAAAAGTCCTACAATAATTATACATATTTATATTTAGACCAATACCACAGCTCAATGCATCCTAAAGTGCTGGGATGCAGATCAGCAGTGGGAGCGTGATTTTAATTCTCTATACTTTTACCTTATATGAAAATAAAAGTTATGTTTTCATTTGAGTACTTCCTTGTACCAGCAGGGCTGGATTTACATCTCAGGAGCCTGTAGGCACAGATACCTGAAGTGCCCCCCCCCCGCCATCTCCACAATGCTCCAAATCTCCATATTGCCCTCACATTGCCCCCATCATCTCAACATTGCCCTCACATTGACCCCCATCACCATCAGCTCCACATTGACCCCCATCAGCTCCATATTGACCCCCATCAGCTCCACATTGACCCCATCACCATCAGCTCCATATTGACTGACCCCATCAGCATCAGTCCACATTGACCCCCATCAGCTCCACATTGACCCCATCACCGTCAGCTCCATATTGACCCCATCAGCTCCACATTGACCCCATCACCATCTGCTCCATATTGACTGACCCCATCAGCATCAGTCCACATTGACCCCCATCAGCTCCACATTGACCCCATCACCGTCAGCTCCATATTGACCCCATCAGCATCAGTCCATATTGACCCCCATCAGTCCACATTGACCCCATCACCATCAGTCCACATTGACCCCAATCAGCTCCACATTGACCCCATCACCATCAGTCCACATTGACCCCATCAGCTCCACATTGCTTGCCCCCCATCATCCCCATATTGACCTCACATTGCTCCCATTATCCCCAGATTAACCCTTTGAGTGTCAGAGTGGTACACAACGCATTGCTTTGCAATATGTTGCATACCACTCTGGCACTTACAGGGTTAAGCCTCATTCATCCGTTTCTTAACTCCCTGGTGGTCCAGCGGCTGGAGAGATCTGTGCTTGTGCACAGACATGGAGCTGCTGGAGCTCCCGCGCGACCTTCCCTTTAGTAATGCAGAATGCTGGGAGATTTTATCTCCCAGCGCTCTGCGTTGCTAAAGAGCCGCAAGAGCTCACAGCCTACAAGGCGGCGGCTGTCGGCTCGGCGCGGCATGGCAAGCCTCGCCAAGTAAAAAAAATAAATAAATAATTGTAGTGGCAGGCGCCCCTCTGTAGGGTGCGCCTGTAGGCAGATGCCTACTCTGCCTTACGGGAAATCCGGCCCTGTGTACCAGGGGGTAATCTGCAGACCTCCGCCATATGAGAGAGCGTCCCCACTGTCTGTCTTCCAGGGGTTTAGGTCTGGAGCTCTCATGGACGTTCTTTTCTCTCCCTTTGTTGATATATTTATTGTTACCCTAGAGCATTCCTTAGCTTGTACATCAAGGCGCCCTTATACGCTGTGGTGATGCACCATTATCATTTCATTATCGGATCTACAAAGCGTGTCTGGTTTGAGGCACGCTTTGTAGACCCGATAATGAAATGATAATGGTGTTCTCATGAAGATTTCCTTTGTATCCACTGCTGTTTCATCTCTCCAGATGCTCCGTCCAGTCCGCAGACCAGAATCCAAGCCTGACAGATAGAGCGGTGACATATGTAAAAGGGGCGGGAGGGGTAAACCTTAAATCTAGATTAGTCTTAAAATATATGAGATATAAAAAAAAGACATGGATGCTTTAGTTTATTTATTTAATACCTTCAATATTAAAGCTTAAATATATGAAGTTTTATTATCCCTTAAAGGGATAGTAATACTTCGTTTTATCTTTATTTTATTTTGTAGGCATTAAAAAAACATGAAGAATGATATAAGTCTTATCTCTCAAACCTTTATGGTTTGAGAGATATTCACAAGCAAAGTTTCCCCTCCCGCCCCTTTTACCTAGTGTAAGCCATCTCTTCTCAGATGTGGAATGCAGTCCATAGACCAGACAGATAACAGCAGGGGACAATCTTCTTCCTATGAGAACAATGAAAGCCCTGCCCCCCTTGACAAGTTTTTCAGCTTTTTCCCTTATCTTAATTGAAGATTGTCCCTCCCTTCAGTCTACCTGGGCACCTCCCTTCTGAACTGGCTGAACAGGGGGGGAAACTTTGCTTGTGAATATCTCTTAAACCATAAAGGTTTGAGAGATAAGACTTATAGCGTTCTTCATGTTTTTTTAATGCCTACAAAATAAAATAAAGATAAAACTAAGTATTACTATTCCTTTAAATGTAGATAAGTATAAGGTTATGCATTTGTGCTGTAGAAATAAGTATTCTACATATACACTAAATGGGAAACAATTTGGGGAATCCTCAGAGAAAGATTTAGGAGAACTGATGGACAATAGACTTCACAGCAGTGGGCAGAGTCACTCAGCTGCTACAAGAGCAAATAGAGTACTAGCCTGCATAAAAAGAGGTGTAGATGCAAGGGATGCTAATATTATCCTACCTCTATATAAATCCTTGGTTAGGTTTTATCTAGAATATGGAGTACAGTTTTGGGTACCAGTTCTTAAAAAAATACATTATTGAACTATAAAAAGTGTAGAGATGTGCAACAAAACTGATAAAGGGATTGGAGGATCTGAGTTATAAAGAGAGACTAGCCTAACTGGGTTTGTTTACATTAGAGAAGAGACGTCTAAGGGGTGATATGATTACCATTTACATATACATTCAAGGTCAATACAAAGAACTATCCAATGAATGATTTACTCCAAGAGCTGAATAAAAAATAAGGCTTATCCTATAAGACTCATGTAAACATCCTTTTGACTAAAACAAATACATGGGTTGTGGAATTATTTGCCTCTTGATGCTGTGTTTGCAGATACTGTAGATGCTTTCAAAAAAGTATTGGATAGATTTCTATTGCAGAAAAATATTAAGAATTATGAGAGTTGGTTTCAAAGCTTATGGGATGTCATAAACCAGAGGTTCTCAGCCCATGCCCTCAGTGGCCACTAACAGACCAGGACTTAGGGATTTCTCTGCTAGAACACAGGTGTGGTGATCAGAGGCTCATTCACATTGATTAACTCACCTGTGCTCTAACAAGGAAATCAACAAATCCTGGCACGTTAATAGCCACTGAGGACACGGGTTGAGAACCACTGTTGTAAACCATTTGAATTCAGGAAGGAATTCTTTACCCACTTAGCTTAACTGGAAATGGCTTAAACATGTTTTTCTTTTTGCCTTCCTCTGGATCAACAAGGGTGATGTGGAAAAGCTGAACTTGATGGACACATGACTTATGTCTATCTCATACCGTGTCATTACTAGTTGGAGACTGGCTCCATTACATGCCCAAGCTAGCAGGAAGACCTAGGACCATGAGACCTGGGGTTGTAGCAACTTTCCTTGTGGTACCTGTCCAGACATATGAATTGCCCTGTCCATGCAGGATTAATTTCTGTCTCACACAAGACAGAACCATTAACTTTCCTTTGCTTTCTCAACAGAAAAACAGCGCGAGATGGCCAGAAAGGGCTCCCTAAAGAACGGGAACGTAGGCAGCCCTGTGAACCAGCAGCCCAAGAAGAACAATGTCATGGCGCGAACACGGTAATGTGTCTTAAACGTACACCTTATTATATACCTACAGTACTCTCAAACATTATTATACCTACATTAGTCACACCTCCTTATATACCTACAGTACTCTCACACCTTTTTATAAACCTACATTAGTCACACCTCATTGTATACATACAGTACTCTCATACCTCCTTATATACCTACAGTACTCTCACACCTCCTTATATACCTACATTAGTTACACCTCCTTTATACATAAAGTACTCTTACACTTTCTCATATACCTACATTAGTCACACCTCCTTATATACCTATATAGCTATATAGCTACAGTACTTTTACACCTTCTTATATACCAGCAGTACTCTCACATCTGCTTATATGCCTACAGTACTGTCACACATTATTATACCTACATTAGTCACACCTCCTTATTTGCTTACAGTACTCTCACACCTTCTTATATAGCTACAGTACTCTCACACCTCCTTATATACCTACATTAGTCACACCTCATTATATTCCTACAGTACTCACACCTCCTTATATACATACAGTACTCTCACACCTTCTTATATATCTACAGTACTCTCACATCTCCTTATATACCTACATTAGTTACACCTCCTTTATACATAAAGTACTCTTACACTTTCTTATATACCTACATTAGTCACACCTCCTTATATACCTACAGTATTCTCACACCTTCTTTTATACCTACATTTGTTACACCTCATTATATACATACAGTGCTCTCATACCTCCTTATATAGCTACAGTACTCTCACACCTCATTATATACATACAGTACTCTCATACCTCCTTATATACGTACATTAGTCACACCTCATTATATACATACAGTACTCTCATACCTCCTTATATACGTACATTAGTCACACCTCATTATATACATACAGTGCTCTCATACCTCCTTATATAGCTAAAGTACTCTCAGACCTCATTATATACATACAGTACTCTCATACCTCCTTATATACGTACATTAGTCACACCTCCTTGTATACCTACAGTACTCGCACCTCCTTATATATCTACATTTGTTACACCTCATTATATACATACAGTGCTCTCACACCTTCTTAAATACCTACATTAGTTACACCTCATTATATAAATATAGCACTCACATACCTCCTTATATAGCGACAGTACTTTCTTACCTTCTTATATACCTACATTACTCTCACACCTCCTTATATACCTACATTAGTTACACCTCATTATATACCTACAGTGGTCACACCTCATTATATACCTAAAGTACTCTCACACCTCATTATATGCCTACATTAGTCACACCTCATTATATACATACAGTACTCTCATACCTCCTTATATACCTACATTAGTCACACCTCATTATATACATACAGTACTCTCATACCTTCTTATATACCTACATTAGTTACACCTCTTTATATACCTACAGTACTCTCACACCTCATTATATACATACATTAGTTACACCTCATTATACTCTCAACATTAGTTACACCTCATTATATACCTACAGTAGTCACACCTCATTATATACCTAAAGTACCCTCACACCTCATTATATGACTACATTAGTCACACCTCATTATATCCCTAAAGTACTCACACCTCATTATATGCCTATATTAGTCACACCTCCTTATATACACACAGTACTCTCACACCTCCTTATATACCTACATTAGTCACACCTCATTATATACCTAAAGTACTCACACCTCATTATATGCCTACATTAGTCACACCTCCTTATATACATACAGTACTCTCACACCTCCTTATATACCTACATTAGTCACACCTCATTATATACATACAGTACTCTCATACCTTCTTATATACCTACATTAGTTACACCTCATTATATACTTACAGTACTCTCACACCTCATTATATACCTACATTAGTTACACCTCAATATGTACATACAGTACTCTCATACCTCCTTAAAGGGATAGTAATACTTCGTTTTATCTTTATTTTATTTTATAGGCATTAAAAAAACATGAAGAACGCTATAAGTCTTATCTCTCAAACCTTTATGGTTTAAGAGATATTCACAAGCAAAGTATCCCCCTCCTGTTCAACCAGATCAGAAGGGAGGTACCCAGGTAGACAGCAGAGAGGGACAATCTTCAATTAAGATAAGGGAAAAATCTGAAAAACTTGTCAAGGGGGGAAGGGCTTTCATTGTTTTCATTGTAAGAAGAATGTCCCCTTCTGTTATCTGTCTGGTCTTACAACCAGATTCACATCTGAGAAGAGGTGGCTTACACTAGGTAAAAGGGGCGGGAGGGGAAACTTTGCTTGTGAATATCTCATAAACCATAAAGGATTGAGAGATAAGACTTATATCATTCTTCATGTTTTTTAATGCCTACAAAATAAAATAAAGATAAAACGAAGTGTTACTATCCCTTTAAATAGCTATCACATAGCGCAGGAAAGACCAGATGCATAAGAGCCTCTACACTGAACTGCTACCAGACGCTGACAGATGGTTATTAAGTGTGCGAGGAAGATGATAGATGTCCTGTCACTTTTCATCACGTTTCATCTAGCTGCCTGGAGAACATGAAAGGAACACGACTTGTGTAAGAAGTGTGCGGGTCTTCCTTAATGGAGATCTAACTTCCTAAGGAAAATTCCCACTTACCTTACTAACCTTAGGACCCTAAATTAATGTATTTGTTCAAGAGATAACAGCTCCTAAATGCCAGGTCCACTGGGCAGACATGACAGTTACGGGCAGTTTCTTTCAAACTGAAGCAGGCAGTGCGTGAGCCTACTTAATCCTGTAAGGACCAGAGGGATGTGCAATAAATTGCACATCCCTCTGGCCCTTAAAGGGTTAAGATTAGGATGTGCAGTGGGTGGATTTTGTATCCTGGGGTCCTACCAGTAACTGTCATGTCCACCTCCATTGATCTGACATCCGGCACTGAATGAAGGCAGAATTCATTCAGGTCATTAAGATTTTCTGGCCATTGCAAGGTAATTAATTGGTTATCATTATTACTTGTTGGTTCTTCTTTAACCCCATTGATACTAGAGACCTCTCAATCCATTTAACATACCAGGGGTTAAGAGTATTTTCTGTCTGCCTTGAAATTTCTGCCTAGGAGAGACATTTCTGATGCAGTATAACTACATTGTGTCTTGTTGCTTTGCTCAGTTTTGCCATGGTGTATGGCTTTTGACATTAAACTGTCTTCAGCAACCTCACCTTGTTAGCTGCATTTGGCTGTTCTTCAACCAGTTTTATTCCTCCTACACAGATGTTTCTGTATCAGTTAATGATTGTTTTTCAACCCACATGTTAAAGTTATGATCATTAGCAACTGTTTGGTATAACTGTTTAATCATATGCCTGACTATAAGCCTACAAATTTCCTGACAGTGTGCAAGTGTTCCTAGTAGAAGTGATGCTGTTTTGAAGGAAAAGAGTGGTCACACCAAATATTGTTTTGAATTAGATTTTATTTCTGTTCACTCACTATCATTTTATTAATTGACTAGTTGAACAGCCCGTTACACGGGCCACAGTGCCTCTGGCAGCCAGTCGCGGGGCAGTCACACGCAGTGGAGACTGCCCACGCCTCGGCTGATACAGAACCTCTGGTAGCCGGTCGCGGGGCAGTCACACGCAGTGGAGACTGCCCGCGCCTTGGCTGAAACAGAGCTGTACGGTCCTTCGGAGCGCCCAGCTCTGTATCAGCCGTGGCGCGGGCAGTCTCTACTGCGCATGACCACCGCACGCGCAGCAGTGTCTACTGCGCATGTCGGGCGTTACACACATCTTGGCGAATTATTATATAGGATTAAATATAAACTATTAACATGTCTATTTTTAAAGAATTCTTACACCTGCCTAAGGCTTTGGCACAGTACTGTATTATATCTATCTATCTATATCTATCTATCTATATATATATATCCTAGCAAATTATATTATAGTATATAAGGGCTAAAGGGAAAGTAGACTGTCAGTATAATAAAACTATACATTATAGGACATTTCCTGCGAGTAAAACAAGGCCCCACTGATACCAGATGCTTCACTGGAAACATATTAAAGTGAAAACTTTCTTTCTTTTGATTAGGTTACCAGGTGGCGTTGTTACAGTTGCTGTCAAATGATTTGCATCTAGAGACCTCCATAGACAGCAGTGCCAACAATGAGCATGGGGACCTGGCCATACTAATAAGTTTAATTCAAACTATCAGAAAACTGGAATTTTTAATTTAATAATGTTGAATTAAGTTTCTTCCAGCAAGCTCCCTTATTTAACTGAGGATATTGCAGGTTCATTGTCCCTTTAAGTGTCTGGGCCATAATCAGGAAGATTAATTGGAGTAATTCCGGTGCAGTGGTCTGGTGCATTACATTTATTATACACTGTCCATTAAAATGGTGTGATAAAAATCAATAAAATATAAAAAAATAGATATTCCCACTCCTAAAATGGTTAACTCAATAATCCATTAAAAAAAAAAAATAAAAAAAAAAAATATATATATATATATATATTTATATATATATATAAATAAACCCCAAAACGAAAGACGGGGATGTAAGACCAATGCTAGACAAATTTAAAAACTAAATTATACCCTTATGATAAGTAGATGACATACAGGTGGTGCTATAATAAAAGGGAAAAATGATAAAATTGCATATGTGTAATATATACTAATAGCGCTACCTTCAGTCATTGCATTAGTAAAAATAAAGCTACAAAATATGAAAATAAAACAACTTAGTCTGACACATGGAGCATAGGGAACACGGTCTGTCTTCTTGATACGCACTAAACCTGAAGACTGTCCAACAGGTGAGATACTTTTGAGTGTAGGAAATGACCCACAGATCCAACTGTTGAACCAAAATGTAAAAAGGAGATCCCAAAATTTAGAGTACTAGTTGAAGAGCCCATCACACGGGCCACAGTGTCACTGCCAGCCTGTCGCGAGGCAGTCATGCGCAGTAGAGACTGCCCGCACCGCGGCTGATACAGAGCAGGACGCCGTGGACAGTCACTACTGCGCATGACTGCAGCGCCCGCAGCAGTCTGTACTGCGCATGACTTTGTCGTTACACATGTTTTAGCGAATTATTATATAGGATAATATAACTATTATATAGGATAATACATAACTATAAACTCTCACAATAAAGCATCTAAGTGGCACGTGTTGAACCTAGAGAACACACTCCCTCTCTTGGCTCTCTTCACCCGACGGCTAACTGTTCAACAGGAAAAGTGTGTTTGTATTTGGAAGTACAAATCCAACCAATAAGCTTGTATCTAGAGGTGTGGTCCACAGATCCAATTGGTGCCGCTAAATAAAACAGCCTTATCTATACATAACCAGGCAAGGTATATCATTTAAACAAAATTCAAATAACAGGGCCACAATGAATAATCCAAAATAACAATACAATTATAGTAATAAACATACATCAATTTATTTTAAAAAAAGTATAAATTGTGTAAGATCTTATACCAAAAATAAGGATATATCCAATAATTAAAAAACCAAGCTGAATGAATGGTTATATTAGATAAGACCCCAATGCATCCAGATGAAAGTTAATGGAATTTTTGGAGAATAATACACTACGTTGTTCAGGGTTGAGTAAATTGTCTTATGATGAGGAGAAAATATGCGCTATACCAAGTCTATTGGGCAAGTGAGACAACAACGTCCAGAAGTAAGATGAATTCCAATGAGAATGATTGCTTCGTTTGATATTAAAGGAGCAGTAAACTTTTTTTTTATGAAAACACATATTTTGTACATCATTTCCTGCTGAATAAAACAAGGTCACTCCCATCACTGTCAGATGTTTTATTCAAAATTTATAGCAGTTTAAATAATCAGGAAGTGAATTTACTTTGTTTACTTCCTGATAGTTCTAACTGACAGGAAGTGAATTTACTGTGTTTACTTCCTGATAGGTCTAACTGACAGGAAGTGAATTTACTGTATTTACTTCCTGCTAGTTCTGACAGGAAGTGAATTTTCTATGTTTACTTCCTGATAGTTCTAACTGACAGGAAGTGACTCAGCAGTTTCTATCACATTCTATGGAGAACTGTATGTCTCTGACTTTTCTGACTTTCCTCTCCATTAGAATCTAACAGGAAATCTAATTAGAATTTGACCACTAGATGGCACTGCTAATGTAAAAAAACACGGGTTTAAACTGTAATAACTCGGGAAATATAAATCTCTTGGCAGTGAGAGTACCCTTATTTTACTCAATAGGTAAATCCCAACAATATATATTTTTCATAAAAAAAGTTTACTGCTCCTTTAACACCACCCAGTCAAACTGACCACTACTGTCTTCACTAGACTTACTAGCCTCCACCAGGTCACAAACATGGCTTCCTCTTTCAACAACTACAACTGATCTTTGTCCTTAGAATGAGAACTAATATTCAATTCAGTATAAAACTGATTTACAATGAACAGTAAATTCACTCGCCTCACATTTAATTATAAAACAGTTTTATGCTGAATTTAATATTTGGCCCCATTCTAAGAAAAGAGAACATTTTTATTGGACGGATGAAGCAAGAAACAGCATGAGAGAACTGTGATACATCAATGAGATCTGTTGTTGTTGCTGAAAGAAGAAGACACCTTTGTGACCTGGTGAAGACTTGTAAGTCCAAGTGAAGACAGCAGTGGTCAGTTTGACTAGTTTTACAGTTTGGGTGGTGTTAATATCAAACCAAGTGTTCATTCCCTTTGGAATTCAACTTGCTTCTGGACACTGTTGTCCCACTTAACCGATAGACTTGACATATTGGTTATTTTCTCCTCATCATAAGAGATTATTTAACAAAATTAATTAAGGGAATGGAGGACTTGACGTATGAGGAACAACTAGACAAACTTGGTTTATTTACTCTAGAGAAAAAACGACTAAGAGGAGACCTTATCCCATTGTACAAGTATATGAGAGGTCAATACAAGGAACTCTGCGGTGAGCTATTCATTCCAAGACCTGATCAGGTGACCAGGGGACACCCCTTGAGATTAGAGGAAAGTAGGTTTAGACTTCAGCAGAGGAAGAGGTTTTTTTACAGTAAGGTCTGTTAAATTGTGGAATTCATTGCCCAAGGAGGTGGTTATGGCAGATACAATGGATACATTTAAGAGAAGATTAGATACATTTCTTTCAAAAGAGAACACACAGGTTTTTACTGTATATTAGTAGACAAATCAGGAAGGTCCGATAAAAACTAATTTATTTGGTAGCAGGAATTCTATATAATTCACATGTCTTTGGGTTATGAGGCAAAGGTTAAACTTAATAGACTTGTGTCTTTTTTCAGCCTACTTTGCTATCTTACTAAGTATTTGTTCACTTAAGACTAGATATTTTGTTGTATAAATTGCTCATTGCAGGAATAAATCAATTTCCTTAACTTTCTGCAGACTTGTCGTCCCAAACAAAGGCTACTCCTCTCTAGATCAGAGTCCTGATGAGAAACCCCTTGTTGCTTTGGACACAGACAGGTAATCAGTCTATCTATCTATCTATCTATCTATCTATCTATCTATCTATCTATCTATCTATTTATCTCATATCTGTCTATCTACCTATCTATTTATCTATCTATCTATCTATCTATCTATCTATCTATCTATCTATCTGTCTGTCTATCTGTCTATATCATTTTTTCCATCCTGCCATCCGTCTATCTTTCTTTACCTACATAAATGAATTTGTCACAAAGCTGCTGGAACATACATTAGACTAATGTGAATTAGTGCAGAGTTGGGGGATGTTCAGAAACACAGAGCGGGGGCATGTACAGTGGAGATACAACTACTATAACATAGTGGGGGATGTACAGTAACACAAAGAGGTGAGATGTACAGTAATACACAGAGGTGAGATGTACAGTAATACAGAGAGGTGAGATGTACAGTAATACAGAGAGGTGAGATGTATAGTAATACAGAGAGGTGAGATGTACAGTAATACAGACAGGTGACATGTATAGTAATACAGAGAGGTGAGATGTACAGTAATACAGAGAGGTGAGATGTACAGTAATACAGAGAGGTGAGATGTATAGTAATACAGAGAGGTGAGATGTACAGTAATACAGAGAGGTGAGATGTATAGTAATACAGAGAGGCGAGATGTATAGTAATACAGAGAGGTGAGATGTATAGTAATACAGAGAGGTGAGATGTACAGTAATACAGAGAGGTGAGATGTATAGTAATACACAGAGGTGAGATGTATAGTAATACAGAGAGGTGAGATGTATAGTAATACAGAGAGGTGAGATGTATAGTAATACAGAGAGGTGACATGTACAGTAATACAGAGAGGTGACATGTACAGTAATACAGAGAGGTGAGATGTATAGTAATACAGAGAGGTGACATGTACAGTAATACAGAGAGGTGACATGTACAGTAATACAGAGAGGTGAGATGTACAGTAATACAGAGAGGTGAGATGTATAGTAATACAGAGAGGTGAGATGTACAGTAATACAGAGAGGTGAGATGTACAGTAATACAGAGAGGTGAGATGTACAGTAATACAGAGAGGTGAGATGTATAGTAATACAGAGAGGTGAGATGTACAGTAATACAGAGAGGTGAGATGTACAGTAATACAGAGAGGTGAGATGTATAGTAATACAGAGAGGTGAGATGTACAGTAATACAGAGAGGTGAGATGTACAGTAATACAGAGAGGTGACATGTACAGTAATACAGAGAGGTGAGATGTACAGTAATACAGAGAGGTGAGATGTATAGTAATACAGAGAGGTGACATGTATAGTAATACAGAGAGGTGAGATGTATAGTAATACAGAGAGGTGAGATGTACAGTAATACAGAGAGGTGAGATGTATAGTAATACAGAGAGGTGAGATGTATAGTAATACAGAGAGGTGAGATGTATAGTAATACAGAGAGGTGAGATGTACAGTAATACAGAGAGGTGAGATGTATAGTAATACAGAGAGGTGAGATGTACAGTAACACAGAGAGGTGAGATGTATAGTAATACAGAGAGGTGAGATGTATAGTAACACAGACAGGTGAGATGTACAGTAATACAGAGAGGTGAGATGTATAGTAATACAGAGAGGTGAGATGTATAGTAATACAGAGAGGTGAGATGTATAGTAATACAGAGAGGTGAGATGTACAGTAATACAGAGAGGTGAGATGTACAGTAATACAGAGAGGTGAGATGTATAGTAATACAGAGAGGTGACATGTACAGTAATACAGAGAGGTGAGATGTACAATAAAACAGAGAGGTGAGATGTACAGTAATACAGAGATGTGAGATGTATAGTAATACAGAGAGGTGAGATGTATAGTAATACAGAGAGGTGAGATGTACAGTAATACAGAGAGGTGAGATGTATAGTAATACAGAGAGGTGAGATGTACAGTAATACAGAGAGGTGAGATGTACAGTAATACAGAGAGGTGACATGTACAGTAATACAGAGAGGTGACATGTACAGTAATACAGAGAGGTGAGATGTACAATAAAACAGAGAGGTGAGATGTACAGTAATACAGAGATGTGAGATGTATAGTAATACAGAGAGGTGAGATGTATAGTAATACAGAGAGGTGAGATGTACAGTAATACAGAGAGGTGAGATGTATAGTAATACAGAGAGGTGAGATGTACAGTAATACAGAGAGGTGAGATGTACAGTAATACAGAGAGGTGACATGTACAGTAATACAGAGAGGTGAGATGTATAGTAACACAGAGAGGTGAGATGTACAGTAATACAGAGAGGTGAGATATATAGTAATACAGAGAGGTGAGATGTATAGTAATACAGAGAGGTGAGATGTACAGTAATACAGAGAGGTGAGATGTATAGTAATACAGAGAGGTGAGATGTATAGTAATACAGAGAGGTGAGATGTATAGTAATACAGAGAGGTGAGATGTACAGTAATACAGAGAGGTGAGATGTATAGTAATACAGAGAGGTGAGATGTATAGTAATACAGAGAGGTGACATGTATAGTAATACAGAGAGGTGAGATGTATAGTAATACAGAGAGGTGAGATGTATAGTAATACAGAGAGGTGAGATGTATAGTAATACAGAGAGGTGAGATGTACAGTAATACAGAGAGGTGAGATGTATAGTAATACAGAGAGGTGAGATGTACAGTAATACAGAGAGGTGAGATGTATAGTAATACAGAGAGGTGAGATGTACAGTAATACAGAGAGGAGAGATGTATAGTAACACAGAGAGGTGAGATGTACAGTAATACAGAGAGGTGAGATGTATAGTAATACAGAGAGGTGAGATGTACAGTGATACAGAGAGGTGAGATGTACAGTAATACAGAGAGGTGAGATGTACAGTAACACAGAGAGGTGAGATGTATAGTGATACAGAGAGGTGAGATGTATAGTAATACAGAGAGGTGAGATGTACAGTAACACAGAGAGGTGAGATGTATAGTAATACAGAGAGGTGAGATGTATAGTAACACAGACAGGTGAGATGTACAGTAATACAGAGAGGTGAGATGTATAGTAATACAGAGAGGTGAGATGTATAGTAATACAGAGAGGTGAGATGTATAGTAATACAGAGAGGTGAGATGTACAGTAATACAGAGAGGTGAGATGTATAGTAATACAGAGAGGTGAGATGTATAGTAATATAGAGAGGTGAGATGTATAGTAATACAGAGAGGTGAGATGTACAGTAATACAGAGAGGTGAGATGTACAGTAATACAGAGAGGTGAGATGTATAGTAATACAGAGAGGTGAGATGTACAGTAATACAGAGAGGTGAGATGTACAGTAATACAGAGAGGTGAGATGTACAGTAACACAGAGAGGTGAGATGTACAGTAATACAGAGAGGTGAGATGTACAGTAATACAGAGAGGTGAGATGTATAGTAATACAGAGAGGTGAGATGTATAGTAATACAGAGAGGTGAGATGTATAGTAATACAGAGAGGTGAGATGTACAGTAATACAGAGAGGTGAGATGTACAGTAATACAGAGAGGTGAGATGTATAGTAATACAGAGAGGTGAGATGTATAGTAATACAGAGAGGTGAGATGTATAGTAATACAGAGAGGTGAGATGTATAGTAATACAGAGAGGTGAGATGTATAGTAATACAGAGAGGTGAGATGTACAGTAATACAGAGAGGTGAGATGTATAGTAATACAGAGAGGTGAGATGTACAGTAATACAGAGAGGTGAGATGTACAGTAATACAGAGAGGTGAGATGTACAGTAATACAGAGAGGTGAGATGTATAGTAATACAGAGAGGTGAGATGTACAGTAATACAGAGAGGTGAGATGTATAGTAACACAGAGAGGTGAGATGTACAGTAATACAGAGAGGTGAGATGTACAGTAATACAGAGAGGTGAGATGTATAGTAATACAGAGAGGTGAGATGTATAGTAATACAGAGAGGTGAGATGTATAGTAATACAGAGAGGTGAGATGTATAGTAATACAGAGAGGTGAGATGTATAGTAATACAGAGAGGTGAGATGTACAGTAATACAGAGAGGTGAGATGTATAGTAACACAGAGAGGTGAGATGTACAGTAATACAGAGAGGTGAGATGTACAGTAATACAGAGAGGTGAGATGTACAGTAATACAGAGAGGTGAGATATACAGTAATACAGAGAGGTGAGATGTACAGTAATACAGAGAGGTGAGATGTATAGTAATACAGAGAGGTGAGATGTACAGTAATACAGAGAGGTGAGATGTACAGTAATACAGAGAGGTGAGATGTACAGTAATACAGAGAGGTGAGATGTATAGTAATACAGAGAGGTGAGATGTATAGTAATACAGAGAGGTGAGATGTACAGTAATACAGAGAGGTGAGATGTATAGTAACACAGAGAGGTGAGATGTACAGTAATACAGAGAGGTGAGATGTACAGTAATACAGAGAGGTGAGATGTACAGTAATACAGAGAGGTGAGATGTATAGTAATACAGAGAGGTGAGATGTACAGTAATACAGAGAGGTGAGATGTATAGTAATACAGAGAGGTGAGATGTACAGTAATACAGACAGGTGACATGTATAGTAATACAGAGAGGTGAGATGTACAGTAATACAGAGAGGTGAGATGTACAGTAATACAGAGAGGTGAGATGTACAGTAATACAGAGAGGTGAGATGTATAGTAATACAGAGAGGTGAGATGTACAGTAATACAGAGAGGTGAGATGTATAGTAATACAGAGAGGCGAGATGTATAGTAATACAGAGAGGTGAGATGTATAGTAATACAGAGAGGTGAGATGTACAGTAATACAGAGAGGTGAGATGTATAGTAATACACAGAGGTGAGATGTATAGTAATACAGAGAGGTGAGATGTATAGTAATACAGAGAGGTGAGATGTATAGTAATACAGAGAGGTGACATGTACAGTAATACAGAGAGGTGACATGTACAGTAATACAGAGAGGTGAGATGTATAGTAATACAGAGAGGTGACATGTACAGTAATACAGAGAGGTGACATGTACAGTAATACAGAGAGGTGAGATGTACAGTAATACAGAGAGGTGAGATGTATAGTAATACAGAGAGGTGAGATGTACAGTAATACAGAGAGGTGAGATGTACAGTAATACAGAGAGGTGAGATGTACAGTAATACAGAGAGGTGAGATGTATAGTAATACAGAGAGGTGAGATGTACAGTAATACAGAGAGGTGAGATGTACAGTAATACAGAGAGGTGAGATGTATAGTAATACAGAGAGGTGAGATGTACAGTAATACAGAGAGGTGAGATGTACAGTAATACAGAGAGGTGAGATGTATAGTAATACAGAGAGGTGAGATGTACAGTAATACAGAGAGGTGAGATGTATAGTAATACAGAGAGGTGAGATGTACAGTAATACAGAGAGGAGAGATGTATAGTAACACAGAGAGGTGAGATGTACAGTAATACAGAGAGGTGAGATGTATAGTAATACAGAGAGGTGAGATGTACAGTAATACAGAGAGGTGAGATGTACAGTAATACAGAGAGGTGAGATGTACAGTAACACAGAGAGGTGAGATGTATAGTGATACAGAGAGGTGAGATGTATAGTAATACAGAGAGGTGAGATGTACAGTAACACAGAGAGGTGAGATGTATAGTAATACAGAGAGGTGAGATGTATAGTAACACAGACAGGTGAGATGTACAGTAATACAGAGAGGTGAGATGTATAGTAATACAGAGAGGTGAGATGTATAGTAATACAGAGAGGTGAGATGTATAGTAATACAGAGAGGTGAGATGTACAGTAATACAGAGAGGTGAGATGTATAGTAATACAGAGAGGTGAGATGTATAGTAATATAGAGAGGTGAGATGTATAGTAATACAGAGAGGTGAGATGTACAGTAATACAGAGAGGTGAGATGTACAGTAATACAGAGAGGTGAGATGTATAGTAATACAGAGAGGTGAGATGTACAGTAATACAGAGAGGTGAGATGTACAGTAATACAGAGAGGTGAGATGTACAGTAACACAGAGAGGTGAGATGTACAGTAATACAGAGAGGTGAGATGTACAGTAATACAGAGAGGTGAGATGTATAGTAATACAGAGAGGTGAGATGTATAGTAATACAGAGAGGTGAGATGTATAGTAATACAGAGAGGTGAGATGTACAGTAATACAGAGAGGTGAGATGTACAGTAATACAGAGAGGTGAGATGTATAGTAATACAGAGAGGTGAGATGTATAGTAATACAGAGAGGTGAGATGTATAGTAATACAGAGAGGTGAGATGTATAGTAATACAGAGAGGTGAGATGTATAGTAATACAGAGAGGTGAGATGTACAGTAATACAGAGAGGTGAGATGTATAGTAATACAGAGAGGTGAGATGTACAGTAATACAGAGAGGTGAGATGTACAGTAATACAGAGAGGTGAGATGTACAGTAATACAGAGAGGTGAGATGTACAGTAATACAGAGAGGTGAGATGTATAGTAATACAGAGAGGTGAGATGTACAGTAATACAGAGAGGTGAGATGTATAGTAACACAGAGAGGTGAGATGTACAGTAATACAGAGAGGTGAGATGTACAGTAATACAGAGAGGTGAGATGTATAGTAATACAGAGAGGTGAGATGTATAGTAATACAGAGAGGTGAGATGTATAGTAATACAGAGAGGTGAGATGTATAGTAATACAGAGAGGTGAGATGTATAGTAATACAGAGAGGTGAGATGTACAGTAATACAGAGAGGTGAGATGTATAGTAACACAGAGAGGTGAGATGTACAGTAATACAGAGAGGTGAGATGTAC
The DNA here is from genome assembly GCA_037306005.1 of Rhinophrynus dorsalis. Taxonomy (NCBI): domain Eukaryota; kingdom Metazoa; phylum Chordata; class Amphibia; order Anura; family Rhinophrynidae; genus Rhinophrynus; species Rhinophrynus dorsalis. The sequence continues at coordinate 698,024,010 of CM074718.1, forward strand.
AGTAATACAGAGAGGTGAGATGTACAGTAATACAGAGAGGTGAGATATATAGTAATACAGAGAGGTGAGATGTACAGTAATACAGAGAGGTGAGATGTATAGTAATACAGAGAGGTGAGATGTACAGTAATACAGAGAGGTGAGATGTACAGTAATACAGAGAGGTGAGATGTACAGTAATACAGAGAGGTGAGATGTATAGTAATACAGAGAGGTGAGATGTATAGTAATACAGAGAGGTGAGATGTACAGTAATACAGAGAGGTGAGATGTATAGTAACACAGAGAGGTGAGATGTACAGTAATACAGAGAGGTGAGATGTACAGTAATACAGAGAGGTGAGATGTACAGTAATACAGAGAGGTGAGATGTATAGTAATACAGAGAGGTGAGATGTACAGTAATACAGAGAGGTGAGATGTACAGTAATACAGAGAGGTGAGATGTATAGTAATACAGAGAGGTGAGATGTATAGTAATACAGAGAGGTGAGATGTATAGTAATACAGAGAGGTGAGATGTATAGTAATACAGAGAGGTGAGATGTATAGTAATACAGAGAGGTGAGATGTATAGTAATACAGAGAGGTGAGATGTATAGTAATACAGAGAGGTGAGATGTATAGTAATACAGAGAGGTGAGATGTACAGTAACACAGAGAGGTGAGATGTATAGTAATACAGAGAGGTGAGATGTATAGTAATACAGAGAGGTGAGATGTATAGTAATACAGAGAGGTGAGATGTACAGTAATACAGAGAGGTGAGATGTATAGTAATACAGAGAGGTGAGATGTATAGTAATACAGAGAGGTGAGATGTATAGTGATACAGAGAGGTGAGATGTATAGTAATACAGAGAGGTGAGATGTACAGTAACACAGAGAGGTGAGATGTATAGTAATACAGAGAGGTGAGATGTATAGTAACACAGACAGGTGAGATGTACAGTAATACAGAGAGGTGAGATGTATAGTAATACAGAGAGGTGAGATGTACAGTAATACAGAGAGGTGAGATGTACAGTAATACAGAGAGGTGAGATGTATAGTAATACAGAGAGGTGAGATGTATAGTAATATAGAGAGGTGAGATGTATAGTAATACAGAGAGGTGAGATGTACAGTAATACAGAGAGGTGAGATGTATAGTAATACAGAGAGGTGAGATGTATAGTAATACAGAGAGGTGAGATGTACAGTAACACAGATTTGTGGTGTGTACAACATAACACAAAGCATTAGCACAAGTTGACCATTTATTCAGCTGATAACTATATTTTCTTGTTTTTTTTTCTCCTCCAGTGATGACGACTTTGATATGTCCAGATACTCGTCTTCAGGTTATTCCTCTGCGGAGGTGAGTGACAGACACAAAAGGGAAGATTTTTCAATGAATTCCAAATTTCCCAGATGTTAATGGAAACACCAATTCAAGTTCCGTGGTTTCCTAGCCCTCTCCTAAGTGGCCCCCAACAGGACAGGTTTTTAGGGTTCCCATGCTTGTGTACAGGGAAGTTAATCAGAGAATAAGACATTTAATTCAGTGGTTCTCCAGCCCTATCTTCAAAAACTCCCAGCAGGACAGGTTTTTAGGGCTTCCCTCCTTGTGTACAGGGGAGTTAATCAGAGGTTAATACTTTTAATTCAGTGGTTCTCCACCTGTATCTTCAGAAACTTCTAACAGGACAGGTTTTTAGGGTTCCCTTGCTTGTGTTTAGGGGAGTTAATCAGAAGATAAGACATTTCATTCAGTGGTTCTCCAGCCCTATCTTCAAAAACTCCTAACAGGACAGGTTTTTAGGGCTTCCCTCCTTGTGTACAGGGGAGTTAATCAGAGGATAAGACATTTAATTCAGTGGTTCTCCAGCTGTATCTTCAGAAACTTCTAACAGGACAGGTTTTTAGGGTTTCCCTCCTTGTGTGCAGGGGAGTTAATCAGAGGAATATGCATTTAATTCAGGGTATCCCCAGCCTTCCCCTCAGGAAACCGTAAAGTGCCCATATTTCCAGACCCCATGTGCCAAGTAAGGGCTTGTGACTTATGAGGGTTGTTAGTGAATCGGATATAGAACCGAAGTCTGTTTGCAGAATATGTGGAAAGGCTTCCCTTGTTGTTTTTTTTAATGAATAATAAAATTTAATTTGCAAAATAGTGAATTTATGTGATCAACATGCGATTCTTCTGAAGATGTCCAAGTTATTCATGGTTCTTATTAGTAGGTCAAGGGCCAGATTAAAAAGTAGAGGAGGCAGTGGGTATCCTATTCATGTTCCTCGCTGTAATTCAAAGGAGTCGGTGTCCAGACCAGTGACAGTTCTGTAGGCTTGAGGAGTATATGGTGCGGATGAAGGTCTGGTAAGTATTATCAAGTTCCTGAACGTCCAGTGTTATGTGGGTATGGGGCCACTCAATTTTGTCAAAAGTTTTTTCATCATCTGTGATGGTCACCATCATATGATTGCGAGTCGTTGATATATACAGCTATGGCATCTCTTATGCTTTTAATAGAATAACGATTCAAAGTCAAAACCAGTCTGTTCTTGTGAAATCAAATGTGGAGGAACACGTTTCAGTCTATTGGCCGTGACTTTAGTTAAAAGGATGAAGTCAGTATTTAGTAAGCATTTGGGTCTATAGGATTCTACTAACTGGGGGTCTCTTTTATTACCAGAAATATGTCATCTTTTGTAATAGTAACATCCAGCATTTCCATATGTTTGCTAGAAATCTTAGTAAGTTGAGCATTATACAGAAAAGAGAGGCCACGATGGGGAACTACCCTGCTGGGTAATGTATAGAGATATATAGAACGGGAGGAAATCATCCGCTATAGTGTATTGTGCATTATGTGTATACTGTTTAGATTCTTTAATTGCTGTTATAGTAATGGAGCCTCTATAGTTTTTAATTAGTGAAGCCAGTAATCTACCTGAACAATTCGCTTCTTTAAAGTATTTGTGACGGGATATGCTGGCAGAGAATTGGGCTTGTTCTTGTAGGGCCAAGTCATACAGCGATTTACTTTCTATGTGGAGATTTTTAGGGATTTCTGAAGGTCTTTTATAAGTTTTATAGGCATTGGTTAATAGTTTGTTAAGGGAAAGTCATTTTTCTGTAGTTGCTTTCTTCTGGCATGATAACTAGAGAACCACTGAATTACATGTCTAAGCCTCTATTTAACTCACCTGTACACAAGCAGGGAAACACTAAGTATCTGTCCTGTTAGGACCACTGAGGATAGGGCTGGAGAACCACTGAATTATATGTCTAAGCCTCTATTTAACTTCCCTGTACACAAGCAGGGAAACACTAAGTATCTGTCCTGTTAGGACCACTGATGATAGGGCTGGAGAACCACTGAATTACATGTCTAAGCCTCTATTTAACTTCCCTGTACACAAGCAGGGAAACACTAAGTATCTGTCCTGTTAGGACCACTGAGGATAGGGCTGGAGAACCACTGAATTACATGTCTAAGCCTCTATTTAACTTCCCTGTACACAAGCAGGGAAACACTAAGTATCTGTCCTGTTAGGACCACTGAGGATAGGGCTGGAGAACCACTGAATTACATGTCTAAGCCTCTATTTAACTCACCTGTACACAAGCAGGGAAACACTAAGTATCTGTCCTGTTAGGACCACTGAGGATAGGGCTGGAGAACCACTGAATTACATGTCTAAGCCTCTATTTAACTCCCCTGTACACAAGCAGGGAAACACTAAGTATCTGTCCTGTTAGGACCACTGAGGATAGGGCTGGAGAACCACTGAATTATATGCATACCTGGGAACTTCCAGTCGAGGGCTACCCGGAGGGTAGTCCTCTGTTCACCAGGGGGTGACAAAAATGACGCTAATCGCGTCAAAAAGGGGCAGGGCTTGCCGCGAGTAGGGGGGGGGGCTTAACCCTTTGAGTGCCAGAGTGGTACGGAATGCATTGCAAAGCAATGCATTCCTTACTACTCTGGCACTCAGAGGGCTGGGGACTGAGTATCAGCAGGAGAAAAAGCGGATGTGGTAGAGTTTCAATAGAAACTCTCCACATCCGGAGGAATCTGCCTCTGCCCCGGAGACCCGGTAAAGTTCTGTCAGAACCGGAGTCTCCGGGGCAAATCCGGAGAGTTCCCAGGTATGATTATATGTCTAAGCCTCTATTTAACTTCCCTGTACACAAGCAGGGAAACACTAAGTATCTGTCCTGTTAGGACCACTGATGATAGGGCTGGAGAACCACTGAATTACATGTCTAAGCCTCTATTTAACTCCCCTGTACACAAGCAGGGAAACACTAAGTATCTGTCCTGTTAGGACCACTGAGGATAGGGCTGGAGAACCACTGAATTACATGTCTAAGCCTCTATTTAACTCCCCTGTACACAAGCAGGGAAACACTAAGTATCTGTCCTGTTAGGACCACTGAGGATAGGGCTGGAGAACCACTGAATTACATGTCTAAGCCTCTATTTAACTTCCCTGTACACAAGCAGGGAAACACTAAGTATCTGTCCTGTTAGGACCACTGATGATAGGGCTGGAGAACCACTGAATTACATGTCTAAGCCTCTATTTAACTTCCCTGTACACAAGCAGGGAAACACTAAGTATCTGTCCTGTTAGGACCACTGATGATAGGGCTGGAGAACCACTGAATTACATGTCTAAGCCTCTATTTAACTCCCCTGTACACAAGCAGGGAAACACTAAGTATCTGTCCTGTTAGGACCACTGATGATAGGGCTGGAGAACCACTGAATTACATGTCTAAGCCTCTATTTAACTCCCCTGTACACAAGCAGGGAAACACTAAGTATCTGTCCTGTTAGGACCACTGAGGATAGGGCTGGAGAACCACTGAATTAATTGTATAATGCTCTGATTAACTCCCCTGTACACAAGCAGAGAAACCCTAAATACCTGGTCTGTTAGGCCCCCAAGGAGTGGGCTGGGGAACCACTGAATTAAATGTCTGATCCTCTAATTAACTCCTCTGTACACACAGAGAGACCATAAATACCTGCCTGCTAGGGGCCATGAGGATAGTGCTGGGGAACCACTGAATTAAATCTCTAAGACACTAATTAACTCCTTTGTACACAAGTAGATGATTAAGTCAGATGTAAACTGAGTTTTTAATCCCTTGAATGCCAGAGAGGTCACCAGTGCTCTGCTTTTCAATGCACTGTAAGGCTCGTTAGCAATCAAAGTGTTAACACCTCCATTTAAATCATATTTGGGGAATTGTGCTTTTTGTTTTACTCCTGATCTAATCCTCTTTTACACTGTTAAAGATGCCCCTTGTCATCAGATATGACATGGCGACCAGTGAATTAGATTGTGTAAAAAAGCTTGTAATCTAAACTTAATGATCACCAAAACAGAACAAGCAACTGGAAAAGTGTGTGTGATCCCATGTTGGTCACTTGATGCCAAGCTCTGTTGTCATATAAAGATTACTATAGATTCAAAGCTCAGTCATATATGGGTTCCTGTTTTGTTTACATTAACAATGCCCTCTAGTGGCCAGATGTTGGAATCTTGCATTCTCTGGAGCATGAGGCACAGTTGTACATAGAATGTGATAGTAATTGCTGAGTCACTTCCTGTCAGTTTGACCTTTCAGGAAGTAATGAAGCTGTTACCGACTGACATTTTGAACTTTTAGTTTTTCCTTTTAAAAAATCAAAGTGAATGTTTATTTGCACTTATTTTGCACCAGAATTGCTCTGCTCTTCATTGTACATATGACCTTTACACCATTGGTAATAAACTGCATTTTCCTATAATCTGAATAATTTAAAGTAAAAGTGCATCAGTTCTGGAGAAGAACAATTACACCTTAGGGGACATACAAGCATTCACAAAATCCCTACTGATCGAAATGGTCATATTATCCAGTTGAATGCTAGGGTTATCCAGTGCATTGCAAAGCATTCGTGGGGTAAAAACTCTTTGAGCATATTTTTATCTCCCAAATGGTGCAATTGGTTTGCTCCTGTATTTCACTAGTTGCTCTATGTACATCACCCTCGCTGATGCACATTTACCAGTATCCAGTTAATTCTAATCACTAATTGATGTTTTTTAACCAGGACGTACATTTTACTGATGACCTAGAGTTTGTCAAAAATTTGCAAATAGGCAATGTTAGCATTATTATAAAAAAAATGGCTTGAGAATGCAAATATTAGTGTTTTTGGCAATATAATTTTAAAGATTTGTAAAAAAAAAAAAAAAATATTAATAAATGACCTTTAAAGTGGAACTATTACCCCAAATAAAGTCCCCCCAATAATTAATCATATAGCAATGAGCATAGAAATAGTAGTATTATCCAGCATAACTACAGCATTATTAACCCCTTAACGACCGGCCGATTGGCGCGGCGCGGTCAGTTAAGAACCACGGAGCATTTTTTTTTTTTTTTTTGCTCCATCCGCTTCTGGACTCCCCGAACGGCGGTCATAGTACGTCGTGGGTCGTTCAGTCAGATCGACCCTTGACGTACTATGACTGTCAAGGGTCGTTAAGGGATTAAGAAATCCTACTTCTTCTGAGACTGATGGGCAGGTATCAGCACAGACATCTTGCCATAGAGACATCTGCGTGACTGCACTGTTCGTCCCGGTCTCCTCTAGGAGGCGCTGCATTGTACCTTAAGATAACAGGAAGTGACTGACGGCGCAGGCGCACAGATGCCTCTACAGCAAGAAGCCCGGCCGTCAGTCTCAGATCAAATAGAATTTCTTAATAACGCTGTACTTATGGTAAATAATACTAATAGTTCTAAGCTTATTCCTATATGAATAATTATTGGGGGGACTTTATTTGGGGTGATCCGTTTTAAAGCACTTTTGTGCATTTAAATTACATTTTAAGGAAGAGAAAAATAACTGTTAAAAAGGGGGGAGTAGCTCTGAGCACAGCAGTGTACCTGTATGGGTTAAAAGTGCTTTCTTATCAAGTCACTGGCCAGATTGTGAAGGGAGAGGGGGCTCCCACTGTCTTTTGGCCTGATCAGTGACCTGGATTTCAGTGTCTGAACACAGACAATCTTCCTGTCGCACTACTGCCAGGGCGCTTCTCATAACAAGTATTACAGGCCAGAGTTGTGAGGAAGATTGTCCCTGCTCAGACACTGTAAGTCTAGTCACCAATGTAGTCAGAAGAGAGGAGCCATCGCCGTCCCCTTCAGAATCCCGTCAGAGACTCCGTAACATGCGATTTAGATTGAACATTTTTTTTTACTATTCCTTTAAAAAAGGACTAACATATCCTATTAATGACGTCTCTCCGCATACCTTACTGTAGTCAAAAAACCTATTGGCCTTCATGAATTTTGCCTTTGTGCTTTTATACAAGAGATAACACCTTCAATCAGTCCTTGATATCAGGACCATGGAGGCGGACATGACAGTTGCTGGCTTTTTTTCAAACTGAATCAGGCCATGAGCCTACTTAACCTATTCTCCTGAATAAAGGGCAAAATTCAAAACAAGGGCAAAATTCATAGGGAACATTAGGATTTTCTTTCCATAGCAAGGTAAGTGGCGGGGTTACTTTTTACCAGAGAGCGGGTGTCTTAACAAGACCTGTCCTTATCTACAGCAGATCAACCAAGACTTGAACATCCAGCTGCTTAAGGACGGCTACCGGTTAGATGAGATTCCCGACGATGAGGACCTAGATCTGATCCCCCCAAAATCCGTCAACCCCACTTGCATGTGCTGCCAAGCCACCTCCTCCAGCGCCTGTCATATCCAGTAATAAGGGACGGAGCCACTTGATTTGTGCTTTCCACGATAACTGTACAACCTAACAGCCATTGCTTCCTCCTATGGTAGGACACGCACCTATTTGTGTTCATGGAGCCTGAAGTAACCAAAAAACAAAAAAATAACCATCCATCCTTTTTTATTTTATCTGCTAGGCCAAATAGTTATTTATTTTATAGGAAAATAAAATTGGTTCTCACATAGCGGTATGGGCTGATGGGATGGCCCGGTCTACATGCAGACAGCACGCTGCTCCTTGTTGTGTGAGTCAGGGGAAGTATCAGCTAATCACGGGATGGCCCGGCCTACATGCAGACAGCACGCTGCTCCTTGTTGTGTGAGTCAGGGGAAGTATCAGCTAATCACGGGATGGCCCGGTCTACATGCAGACAGCACGCTGCTCCTTGTTGTGTGAGTCAGGGGAAGTATCAGCTATCACGGGATGGCCTGGCCTACATGCAGACAGCATGCTGCTCCTTGTTGTGTGAGTCAGGGGAAGTATCAGCTATCACGGGATGGCCCAGCCTCCGTGCAGACAGCATGCTGCTCCTTGTTGTGTGAGTCAGGGGAAGTATCAGCTAATCACGGGATGGCCCGGCCTACATGCAGACAGCATGCTGCTCCTTGTTGTGTGAGTCAGGGGAAGTATCAGCTAATCACGGGATGGCCCGGCCTACATGCGGACAGCTTGCTGCTCCTTGTCATGTGAGTCAGGGGAAGTATCAGCCAATCACGGGATGTCGGATGTTCTACATTCTGTCACAAGGCAAACTGGGAAATCTAATCCAAAAGATGGGGTATAGCTATGTAAATATTGGGGCATCTCTTTGGTAGGTGATAGGGGGTTAATGTACTAAGAACTGAAGTAATTCTGAAAAAAATCCTAACTTCTCCATAGATAAATAACATTTCCCAGAATTCACATTGATTTAACCCCTTAACGACAGATGACTTACCAGGTACGTCCCCCAGAAACTGTCACTTAGTGACAGAGGACGTACCTGGTAAGTCACGGAAGTCCGCGTCTCCGTGCGGCTGCGCGCCGCTCGGAGACTCAGGACTTCTTTGAAAAAAAAAAAAAATGTTCGGCGGGCGTTAACGTGACAGCCGCGTACGAACGCGGCTGTCACTAAGGGGTTAATGGGGCTTTTTAAAGTGGATCTATCACCCCTATACAAGTTCAGCTTATTAGTGAGATTATTTAGCGAATATGTTTAAAATGTTTTTGTTTTTTTTAAACACTATTTGGGCGAAAAATAATATTTAACCCCTTAATGACCCTTGACGGTCATAGTACGTCATGGGTAGATCTGACTTAACAACCCATGATGTACTATGACTGTCATGGAATTTCGGGCTCCCCCCGCGGCTGCGCACCGTTCTGGGAGTCCGGAACCGGAAAAAAAAAATGCTCTGTGTTCCTTAAGTGACCGCCGCGTGCGTGCGCGGCCGGTCCTTGAGGGGTTAAAGAGTGCCCTGCACCCTACGTCCGCAGCTCTGTACCCCGTAGTCCGTCACTCTGTCTCTGCTCCCATTCCTCGATCCAGCCTCCTCAGAAGACAGAGGATTTCTGTCTGTAAGCTGGAGCGATCTCATTGGCAGAGATCAATATCTATCCAATGAGAGCTTTCCAGCTTACAAGCAGAAAGCCTCTGTCATTGGAGGAGGCTGGATAGCGGGACGCGAGCAGAGGAAGAGTGACGGACTACGGGTACAGAGCAGGTAACCACAGTCTATGTGGAAGTAGGTGCAGGGCACTCCTTAAAAGGATAGTAAACCCCAAAAAAAACTGTTGGCGAATTGATAGGACTAATAAAAAAAACATGTAATGCCCTAATTCCCATCTCTCATACCGTTATGGTTTGAGAGATGTAAGAAAATAAAGACCTCCGCTCCCTCACCCTTCTCATGCGTCCGCAGTATAGCGGACGTCATGAGATCCTGCTTCCGGGACCAGACGACGGCTCTTCAGGAGCACTGTCATCGAGATGTCTAAGTATAATTACTTCATAGGAACGGTCTACAACATGTGCTGGCAAGCCAGGCACCACACCATACCGATGAAGTCGTTATAGTTACATATCCCGATGTCAGCACTCCTGAAGAGCCGCCTACAGTCGGGCGACCGGATTCTGCCTCTGCCAGCTTTACAGCTCATCAGACAGAAGGGGGAGGGACCGGAGACCTTTATTTTATTATATCTCTCAAACTATAACGGTTTGAGAGATGAGAATGAGGGCATTACATGTTTTTATTATTCCTATCAATTCGCTAACAGTTTTTTTGGGGGTTTACTAACCCTTTAAACATTAATTTTTACCCAAATAACGTGTAAAAAATTTTTTACAAAAAAATAACGTTTTAAACATATTCGCTAAATAATCTAACTAATAAGCCTAACTTGTATAGGGATGAGAGATCCCCTTTAATCCTCTGAACGCTCACTAGAGTGTTAAAAGCCCCATTTAAATCAATGGGAAATTGTATTTTTCTCCTGTAGTGCAGACAATTCACTGCAATTCTTAGCACATCAGTCTCCATTCGTCAAGGTTCTCTGGAGTCCGGCTTAGTGGATTTAAACTTTGTAGGATTTGCCCTAATTTTTTTTATTTTTTTTTTAAGGGAAATAATGTTTTGTTCTAAAAATATATGTTAGAGAGCTTTATCTGTCGAGTAAAACAAAAACTTTTCTGGTACTTCAATCAAAAGGTAGCACAACTCAAACTTTTAATTAATCACACTTTTCTGTTGTGGTCACCCGTTGACTGTTGACCTTACGTTCTAGAGAGGGGGTTAGTCTACGACTCAAGATCTTCCCCAGAAAGTAAATGAAAAAAATGAATGTCCTTTGGATGCTAAGTGCCGTTGTTACTTATCACTCCAGGTGGCATTGATTTTAAAAAGACAGTAATGTCACGCTATAAATGAATATATACATATACAATTATTCCTTATGCTTTTTAATAATGCTCTGTGCTTTTCTCAATGTCCATATCTGTGTAATTTTATTGTAATTATATTCTGGAATTAGTCCCTCGCGCCCCTTTTCCCGACGTCACTGTTCTTCTTCCAGATCTGATATCCGGACAGATCGCAAAGAGGAGAGAAAAACACGAGAGCACAAACAGAACCCTCTAAGCCCTCTAAGGGCCACATGTTCAAAGTAGTGAAATAGCTTTTGTCATTTATAACGACTTTTCAAAGTACAGTGTCGTTGGGATCACGGCTCAAAATTTCCACTAGCCAATGGCGAGTGAAAATTTAGCCCTGCCGAGTAGAAATTCAGCCCTGGTGGGTATGTTATGTCTTGTAGTGGCGAGTAACTTTTCAGGTCTGGATAGTAGCAAAGGACTTCAAATTTTAAGCCCTGGTTGGGATCATTAATATTTTCAGAGAGTGTTGGTTATGATTGGAAATACGTCGTTTGTCCTGACTGAAATTGTCATATGTAAAGACAAAAAAATGTCTTAACTAATGACAAAAATGTCTTAAAAAATGTCTTAACTAACGACAAAAATGTCTTAACTAAAGACAAAAATTCTCACAGTCAGAACACATTACCTCCACTTTTTTCTTAACGTACAAATTTTGTCTTTTGAAAGACATTTTTTTGTCGTTCGTTACGACAAATTTTCTTTTCCTCTATACGACACTGGAGAATAGTTTAGCCACGCCCTAGCCACGCCCCTTTTCCCAGCAATTCTGGAGTTGTGTCGTACACAACGGACATTACTAGTTTTTTGTCATATACTCTATAGAAAATATGTCGTTCATGCATACAATGACTTATTTTTGTCATTCATACGACAATTTTTTGTCGTTATCCCTTTGAACATACTGCCCTAAGTGTAATATTTTATTGTAACCAAGAAAATTGAGTTTAAGTGGGTTTACCCATGAAACGTACGTTGAGCAGAGGAATCGGAGGTCAGGATCGAGGTAGGAGTGTGGAGTCGGCATCAAACTGAGGCTGTGAAAGCAAGGCTGTGGGAATCTGCCATCATCAGGTGGAGACCGAGTACCAGCAAGCATGCAGGATGCCAAGAGAGGTGTGCGGAGACCAGGCTCGTTACTATTACTGACCCTGGTTTGTTTTTTGGGCACATTCAATAGAGCTTCTTGTGAGTAGATACCCTGAAGGGGGTATAATTGTTTTTAACTCTAGTTTTCTCGGTCACAATAAAATATTACACTTAGAGGATTCCTGTTTTTCTCTTTTCTGTAGCATTCATTGTTTACTACTGACAAGGTGACACAGCTTGCTTACAGGATCGAGGATCGGGATTTGGACATATAAGATACATAGAAAATAAATTGGGACTCTGTATGTGAACTGTTTAAAGTTTGAGCACTAAATTCAATTTTGGTTTAGATCCCAAAGAGGGACATTATAGTGTCTGTAAGGAAAATCCTTGCTCTCTTTGAAGAAGGGGGACATGGATTTCCTTAAGGTGACACAATAATGTCCCTCATTGCAATTCGTCCGGACCGGATTTCAGATCTGAAGGAAGATGAGGGACATCGGGAAAAGCTGCAGGAGGGGGAACTTTAAAATATAATTACATTAAAACTACACGGATACAATCATTGAGAAAGGTACAGAGCGTTATTAAAATATATTCATTTGTAGCATGACATTACTTTCTCTTTAACCCTTTGAGTGCCAGAGGGGTATGCAACGCATTGCTTTGCAATGCGTTGCGTACCCCTCTGGCACTCAAAAGGTTAAGTTTGATTTAAAAAAAGTTCAAGCTTTAATAATTTTTAATTGCAGTCTCTCTCAGCAGTGTGATTGCACTCATTTTGCTCCCTAGGAAAATCCCCACAATACATATATTTTTATTTCAAAATAAAAATGTTTCTGTTGCTTTTAATAATTTAGACCACAGTGGCTGTGTGTCAACTAAATGGCTTTAGCAGGAGACATGGGAGAAGAGTGAAGTGTACGTACAATATCATGTCTTGGTGGTTGCTAGAAGCACTGGGTGAAAACTAATATCTTCCTCATGTCACAGTTCTTATCATGTAGGTCGGGTGTAGGCCACCTTGGTCACTGCAGCCGCTGAGGACTACCAGTCGCATCATCCCCAGCCAGCCGGTATCAGCTGCATTCGCCTATCTCAGTTATAGATACTAGTATAAAGCTTGTCATATGACAGCATTAAAGGGACAGTAATACTTAAAATAAAGTAAAAAAAAAAAATGTTGTAGGGTGTATCCCCTGAGTAAAACAAGGGAACTACCACTGCTGAAAGATGTTTTATTCAAAATGTATTACGGCTGGAACATGATTTTTTTTAGGTGTAGTATCACAGTGGCCTGAAATCGTCCAGTGTCGCTGTTGCCTCACCATCCTTTGGAGATTTATGGTCAACTGACCAGAGCTTTTCATAGGATGGTGTAGCAACAGTGCCACTGTACAGCTTCAGGTCATTGTGATACTGCACCAAAAAAAATAATCAAGTTTGAGCTGTAATGACTGTTGAACAAAACACCTTTCAGCAGCGGGAGTACCATCGTTTTACTCAGGGAGATAAACCCCACGACATATAATTTTTTCCATTTTAAGTCTTACTATCCCTTTAAGAGATACAAACCTTATGCAGACCCGTTGCGGCCCCTCCATTTATGCCCAAGCAGACGTGCACATGGAAGTCGCACAGTGGTACATTCACGTTTTCTTTTTATACGTATGATATGGACAGAATGTCATGTCCAGACAAGATGGTCTATTATGTTTCCTCTAAACGTATTAATTAAATAAAGCACTTTATCTGGACTGGCACTAGGCTAGGGAGACCACTTCACCTCTCCTAATCTAATAATAAAAGCAGCAATTGTTATTATGGAAAAAGTTATGTCTGCTGAGTAAAGAAAGGGTACTGATGTTCAATTCCAATGTTATTACAGTCCAAATGTGTTGTTGTTTTTTCTTGTTCATTAAACTGTAGTTTAATGGTGCAGTTCCCATTGCTTGCTCTGGAGAGCTGTAGTCTGTGTTTCAGGCTTCCCCTCAGATTACCTAATTACCAGACAATATGTGCTATGGCAGAGCTTTCCAGACTGTTTATGTTGGTGACACCCTTTTTTAGACATGCATCATTTCGTTACACAGTAATTCAGTTTTGCTAGCAAACCGGAGGTGATACTAATAATCCCTTATAAGAAATACGGACACATACATACATTGTAATAACAAGATGTTTGGGGACACAACATATCTCATGAAAACCTTTCATTCATACTGCGGAGGCATTAAGCATGTTGTGTGGTTTTTAAAAGGGTGACATGAGAATGTTACGCTACATATAAGTGCAAGATTCTCATGTTGCATTATTAAATAGATAGTGCATAACTGGTTTTAGAAGTACTGTCTGTCTTTCCTGTCTCATCTGCGCCACAAGCAGAAGAAGCAGCCATGTGACAGGCAGCCTCGGCGCACAGGGACACTCCAGCCTGGCAGCCCAAAGAGAGGACAGAGGTATAGAGGAGGTGGCATCTCAAAAGATTTTAACAGATGAAGCGCCAAAAGATTTGCAACAGCTGGAGTATCTCCGTGTGCTGAATACATATGATGTACGCAGCACACAGAGGCACTCCAGCTGTTACAAATCTTTTGTGGCGTTGCAGCTGTATGCAGCACACGGAGGCAATCTCCTGCTGTGTAAATGCGACCATTAAGTAGTAGTGTTTTATCTCCCAGTGCTTGGGCTGAATGACAATCTCGCGCTGTGTAAACGGCACTTTTGCCTGTGACACACCTACACACTGCAGCCGACACACTAACGTGTCACGACACACAGTTTGGAAAGCTCTGTGCTATGGACCCTAGCTGGCATTTTACTAACAGTTTGATTTAAATAAAAATGCAAATTTGAGCTGTAATTACCTTTGATCAAAACTACACTTTTTACTCGGCAGGAAGAGCCCTGTCATTTGTTTTTTTTTTTTGTTTTTTTTTCATAAAATCTGTTTGCTTCTTCTGTAACCCTTTAATTACCAGAGAGGGGTACAAGGCATTGCAAAGCAATGTGCAGCACGCTCCTTTGATACTTAATCCATTATGGCGCTGAGGGGTGCGCTGTGCTTTATGAGGCAATCAATGCGCTGCACACCCACTCGTGATTAAAACTGTTAGGCGGGCTGGTCAGAGAAAGGAGGGTGATGGTGACATTTGGGGCGCTGAGCAATCGACATAGTTTTCCATCTCCTCAGCCAGAACCAGCGTTGATCCTAATTATTATTACATATGAGTTTAGTGGATCTAATCAGCTCACCCCCAGAAAGCAAAACAGTTAACCCTTTAGTGACCGGCCGCAAGCGCACGCAGCTGGCCCTTAACGCCTTCCAAACTTTTTTGTGCATTACTTTAAATGATTTCCGGGACGTACACGTACGTCCTCTGTCACTAAGTGACAGTTTCTGCGGGACGTACATGTACGTCCATTGTCAGGAAGGGGTTAAAATAAAATAATTGAAAGACATTATTTATCATAATTAAGGAATTCCATTAGAGCAATCAGAATCTTTCACTTGATAGAAATTGTACAATATTTCATACTGTACTGTTGGGAGATTCTTTATACAAATGTTATAGCAGTTCAAGGTAATGCTTCTCCATTTCAGTGTATGAAGAGCTTTACAGACGATCAACTGAAATTCTTCATGGGGACTAATGAAACAGCACCACCTAGTGGTCACTTTTATAGAATTTATTCACCAAAACGTGATAGAGGCCAAACCAGACAGGCTTGTCTGTAATAGTTCTGTAGTGAATGATCCCCTACAGTAGGAATAATGTGATTACTACACCGAGGTCTCACTGTTCATCTCCTACATCTATTGCATCAGGGCAACCGGTTGTATCACAGAAATCCAGTTTATTTAGAGACACCCCTTATCACCCCACTCTGAATATTGCACCCCAGTTTTGTGGCTGTAAACTATATGTACCCCAAAAGATTGCAGTGTTGTAGCAGTAATAGTGCTTGAGATACATGCTATCGAAAATTTCCAAAATTCCTGTTGAGTTAACCGTTTGAGTGCTGGAGAGGTTGCAGTGCTTCTCTGGCACTCAAAGGGGTTAATGGGGGGGGTTTAACACCTTCAATGTCAGTGAGGCTTCAGCGCATCAGTAATACTTGAAAGCTCTTAAATTTAATTCAATAGATATTTTAAAAATACATTAATTGTGCCATTTTCAGTCTCCCAAACCTTTATGATTTGGGAGATATAAGTCCATAGACCGTCCTGTGGCTCTTCAGCAGAGCCGTGATTGCAGCAGTTACAAAGAAATACTTCATTTGAACCATCTACAATGTGTGCTTGCAAACCAGGGACACATAGACCGTTCAGATGAAGTATTTCTTTGTAACTACCGCGATCACGGCTCTGCTGAAGAGCCACAGGACGGTCTATGGACTGCGATCTCCGTCTCTAAGTTTTAAAGCTGACGTCAGCACAAGGGGAGGGAGGGGGGAACTTTGAAGACTTATATCTCCCAAATCATAAAGGTTTGGGAGATCGAAAGTGGCACAATTAATGTATTTTTCAAATATCTATTGAATTAAATTTATATGTTTTCAAGTATTACTATCACTTTAAGGAGTTAAACGCGTCAGTGAAAGGAATGGGAATGTTAATTTGCTGTCTGGGATCTGCTCCAGAATTTTTCATCCTTAGTGTTTATACTTGCGGCGCAATTAATTCATACGGCGCTCCATTCATCATTTTTACCATACGCACATTTTAACCCCTTAAGGACCACCCGATCTAGGAGACCACAGCAGTTTTTGTTTCCTTTGCAGTGAATTCTGGGATGGCAGAGAGGATTGCAGTAACTCTGATATCCCACAATTCCATAACGTGCCTGGACCGTCACCATTCCTTAACATCTGGACCGGCGTGACTGTCCTGGCACGTCACCGGCCCTTAAAGTGGAACTACCACACACTATATAAAGTCCCCCTCCAATAATTAGGAATATGGTGACTAGCTTCTTAATAGTGCTGTTATCTCACACAAGTACCTGGTTATGAAGTAATCGTTATTCTTGTAAGACTGATGGGCAGGCATCAGAGCGGACATCTTGTCTTAGAGACGTCTGTGCGCCTGCGCTGTCCGTCCCGGTCTCCTCCAGGAGGCATTGCATGGAGCAAATGCAACTATAGTTCAGGCTGACTATAATGTTTATATAGCCCCAAGAACTATATAGAAAAAAGGCGCCTCACTGATACAAACTTATTTTATATAGAGTCCTTAAAGAGTCCTCCATACATTCGCTTGGTTCTTCTGCAGCTTGCAAAAAATGGGGACTTGGATCCCCCACGACATTCGCTCTGGAGAAAAGAAGAAAGCAGCGCAAAGGAAATCTTCTAAGCGCAGTCATTTATGGAACTGATGCCATTACCGTAACCCGGTGCTCAATGGATGTTACTCACATCTATATGAGGCATCAGTGGATCTCCTCTAGATCGTTATCACACTCCTGGTATAAACCCCAGGTAGGTTTTTCCACGTCTCTCTTCCTCCGGGACTCCGTTGCCACAAGGATGTCTGGAACAATATGTTCTAGGGCTATATCAGGATCAAGCTATGGGTACATATCCAAGCTAATATCCTAATTCCCACTGTTCCCTACCGGAGTATACTGGATCAGTAATTCACTAGTGAAGAGCTTAAAGGATTAGTCTGTTGATGTGTTTTTAATTATATATTTTAATATATATGAGTTGTAATAGCTCTTTTATGACTATTTGGTAATAAATATAGGCTACCTAGCCTTTAAGCTCTTTACTAGTGAATTACTGATCCACTATACTCCGGTAGGGAACAGTGGGAATTAGGATATCAGCTTGGATATGTACCCATAGCTTGATCCTGATATAGCCCTAGAACATATTGTTCCAGGCATCCTTGTGGCAATGGAGTCCCGGAGGAAGAGAGACGTGGAAAAATCTACCTGGGGTTTATACCAGGAGTGTGAGTAACATCCATTGAGGACCGGGTGACGTTAATGGCATCAGTTCCATAAATTACTACCCTTGGAAGATTTCCTTTGTGCTGCTTTTGTCTTTTCTCTAAATCAAGAAGCCTGTCCATCAGTCTCCAAATAATAAGGATTACTTCAGTACGCGGTACTGGTGTGAGATAACAGCACTATTAAGGAGCTGGTCGCCATATGCCTAGTAATTGGAGTGCAACTTTATGGAGGGTGGTAGTTCCGCTTTAAAGGGATAGTAAGGTTTGTTATAAAGTATTACTTTGGTGTAAGATGGCTCTATGTTTATCTACTTACTTGTGTAGTTCAAAAGTTATTATCTGGAGAAAGTTCCCCCGCCCCTTCTGGCCTCGTCACTCTGAATCTGCAGTCTGGACCGGACGGCTGCAGCGAGGGACAATCTTCAGTAAACAAAGGGAAATCTTGTCCTCCTCCGTTATGGCGTGCAGGATTTCCCTTACTGACTGAAGATTGTCCTTCACTGCAGCCATCCAATCCCAGGACCAGATTTCACATTCAGTGGGAGGCAGCCAGAAGGGGCGGGGCAGCTTTCTCCAGATAATATCTTTATAACTACACACAAGTAAGTAGATAAGCGCAGCGCAATATGTTACATTTACACCAAACAAGACTCAGCGAATTACTTTATAACAAACATTACTATCCCTTTAAGGGGTTAAGGATAACTTCTCGTGATCCCAGAGCACATCATCACCACACAATGCATTCTTTTAAAGGAGAAGTAGCACCTTGTAACGATAACATCACAATTACCTTACTATGGCCAGAAAAACCTAATGACCACTAATAACTTTGCCCTTGTGTCTCGGTTCAAGAAATCTTCAGGCGGTATGGTGGACGTCTGTTCCGTGGAGGCGGACATGACAGTTGCTGAGCCTACTTAATTCTTTAAGAACCAGAGGGGTCTGCAGCTGATCGCAGATCAATGCCTGGCACGCCTCTCTGGTCCTTGAAGTGTTAAGCTGCCCGTCTCCATGAACATGACATCCCGGATGGACCGAAGAGGTTACTTGTTGGACAAAGGCTCAAGAGAAACCTTCATAGGGGCCATTAGGATTTTCTAGCCATAGTGAGGTAAGTGGGGGATTATTATTATAAAGTGTTACTTCTTCTTTAACCCTTCCAGTGCCAGAGAGTTGTTGAACACATTGCAGTATTCCTCTGGTGCTCAGAGGGTTAAATGGCAACTATGAGGTTCTACAGAGCAGATTTAGTGACATGCCCGGGGGCTGCGCCATGTGTTCCCCAAATAGCCCCCGTTCTAGAGAAGCTGACCCCCCAGCTTGCCGCAGTAAACAAGCGAATCCTGTGCAGCGTTTGGCTTCTCATTAGACACAGAAGGCAACTGCCTAGAGTGACTATGAGGGGAGGAGTCTCAGATGTGCAGACCACACCCACATTCTGAGTTGTGGGTGTGGCCAGCACAATCCCAATGCCCTGGTTTATGGCAGACAGTTTATTAGTGTGTGTTCACCTTTACCTCGCATTATTTAACCCCTTTTATGCTAGTGAGCAAGCTTCTGTGTGGACTGGTTCTGAAATGCAATGTTTATTTAGTATCATGTTCATGGAGGCAGACATTGTTCTTGGTTGTCACATGCTGGGACCCCAAACTCCTCCTACTGAACTCGTCCTTTCCTTGAACACTTGGATGGGAGGGGTTTGGATCCCCTGAATCCTGCAAAAACGGACAATCTTGTCTCTCTCCACGAGTGTGAAATCCTGTGTTTGTTAAATACTCATTTTGCTTCATAATGCTCATTAGGATTTTCTGCCCAGTGTAAGGTAAGCGAGGTACTTTATTACTAGGAAGTGTTATTGTCCCTTTAACCCTTTGAGTTCCGGAGGAGTGTGCAATGCATTTTGCACACCTATAGCACTCATAAGGGTTAAGCCTGTTCTGGTGAATTATGATTATTAATTAACCCTTTGAGTGCCAGAGGGGTATCGCAATGCATTGGATACCCCTCTGCCATTTAAAGGGTTAAGTCAGGATCTTGCTTACTTGTGGATCCTGAGCTCTGAATTAGGCCACAGCTAATATAGATATTCATTAACTCCTTGGGTGCTGGGAATTAATTCAGCACACTGATACACAATGCACCAGATAGATAACTAGCGTCCAACGGGTTAAACTAGAATTGCTGTCAGCCGACTTCAGCACCGTAACCTTATGAGTGCCGGATCAGTGTGTTGCATGCTCAACAGCACTGATAGGGTTAAGCCTTAACCACTTGGATGCTAAAAACATGTGCAATGCATTGGAGATGTCTCTGGCATGTAACTCGTTAAAAATAAACTCCCTGGTCTGTCTCAGTAATCCAATTAGCGGCTCTGAGATCAGTAATAATTAGGAGGCGGCCATCTGTGTTCGGAGATGAGCGTGGAGATGATATTGGCTTGTGGTTCACTGCGAGGGGTGAAATCCTTATTTACTGCACGGATATCGGCTTGGAGTCGCACGGCTGTGGAATCCAGCACTTAAAGGAACACTAATGTCCCGTAAAAATGTTTTCTAGTTTTGTAAAAAGAAAAAAATAATAATTATGTGGCACAAATCCTATCTCTCAGACCTTTATGGTTTGAGAGATATTTGCATGTAAAGTTCCCCCTCTCATGATGTCGGCTGTAAAGCTGACAGCAGGAGATCCGTGTCGGCCGACACGAGGCGGCTCTTCAGCAGAGACGAAATAGTGATATTGGAAAATAATTACTTCATTGGAACGGTCTACAAAGTGTGCTTGCAAACCAGGAACACTTTGTAGACCGTTCCAATGAAGTAATTATTTTCCAGTATCGGTATTTCAGCTGTGATGAAGAGCCACCGGCTGGTCCCAGGACTGAGATCTCGTGCTGTCAGTACAGCGCTGACGTCAGGAAAAGGGGGGGTGGACTTTACAGGCGAATATCTCTCAAACCATAAAGGTCTGATAGGTGGGATTTGTACCACATAATTTATTTTTTGAAACTCTACAAAACAAGAAAACATTTTTATGGGATATTAATGTCCCTTTAACCCTTTGAGTGACAGAAATGTATCCATTCGATACCATTCCAGCATTCAAAGGGTTAAGGATAGTAATACTTAAAATTTAAAAAAATATATATATATGTTGTAGGATTTATCCCCCCTGACTGAAACAGAGGATCTTGATTTTTTTTTTCTCCTTTGAGTGCCAGAGGGGTACGCAACACATTGCTTCGTAATGCATTGCGTGCCTCTCTGGCACTCAAAGGGTTAAGGTGCAGTATCACAGTGGCCTGAAATTGTTACAGTGGCGCTGTTGCCACACCGTCTTATGGAGATTTACAGTCAGCTGACCAGTGCTGTCCACAGGATGGTGTAACAACTGCGCCACTGTAACATTTCAGGTCATTGAGATACTGCACTTAAATGAACTCAAGTCTGAGCGGTAGTAACTTTTAAATAAAACACCTCTCAGCAGTGGGGGTACGTTTGTATAATAATTAGCCTTAAAATATGTAAATATATTTGGTTACATTTTAAGTAGTTCTGTCCCTTTAAGTCTTTGAGTGCTAGAGGGGTCTCAGACTCATTGCTTTGCATTGCACTGGATGCACCACTGACGGTCAAACGGTTAATGGTTCCTATTCATTCGCTCCCAGGATCATTCGTTTTGTACACATCCATCAAGTCATTGAGTAAGAATCCTGTTTCGTCTGTACTGACGTCCAAGCTCGTTGCTCAGTCTGTTCGATCCAATGAGCATGAAATGCGTTAGACCATTCCGTCTGTTTCCTGGGTTGTTCCCTCCTGGACCTCATTGCTCTTTATGCCCTTGACGTCCGGAGGGGTCATTGCAAAGCCACATACAGAGAGTCTATGGGAACCCGCATTGCTCAAGACAAGAGTCTGAACGCAGAGGCTTCGGCCCTGCCGTTCATGCTTTTTTTTGGGGGGAGGTTCAACAAGGGAGCACTGGGGTCTCTCTTGCTCATGGGGCACTAGGCATTGTGGTCATTACAGTTTAACCCCTTGAGTGCCAGAGCAGTATCAAAACTCATTGCAATGCATAGAATACCTCCCTGGCACTCAGACGGTTAAGCCTTGAATACAAAGGGTTTCAGAGATGGTCTGATAGTCAACATTTTAACCTTCACCGAAGAAATACCCTGTAACGTGTGAAAGCTTTTCTCACCCAATTGTCCACGATTCACTCCCTGAAGGGAACGGTACGACAACACCTTTATGTACATATAAGTACTTCTAGCTAGTGGGACCAATTCTGAAACAAACCAGCTGATTTAAATGGGACGTTTGTGTCCAACACTTTCAAATTTAAGGCAAAGCAATGTGTTGGAGATCTCTCAATCGCTCAAGGGTTAAAAGACCCATTTTATTTTTTTTAATTTGCAGGTCGTTTGCCCCAAGCCACATCTATAGCGTATTCCTATTACTGAGCACACCAGTTTGTCCTCCCTTTCACGGTTTCTTTTCCGTCCCCAGTAATGGAGAATAAAGGTGCCTTTAATTAACCCTTTGAGTGCCACAATGCGTTGTGTACACCTCTGACACGCAAAGGGTTAAGCGACTGTGGCGTTCTCCACAGCAGCACTTGGCGTATGAGCGGATTTTGTCCTCATTGGCATAGCGTCACCAGATGGCCCCCGGCCCCAGCAGATAAGTCAAGACTCTTTTTTTTGTTTTTTTTTTCTTAGATATCATTTTAATGAATCTACTGATTTTTTTTTTTTTTTTTTGCCTTTCCTTAATGAAAGCCAAACTTTTCCCAGGAGGCCCCAAGCCATCTGCTAGCCTCAGATCTACAAAATTACAATCTTTATCTTGAATGTCATATTGTGTGGGTATTGTCTGCTAGTAATAATCACGGCAGGGTCACAGGAAAAGACTTGTTAAAGAAACAGAGACGTTTTTAAGAAGGGAAGTAACATTGGGCAGCACGCAATAAAGTGTCACAATCGCTATTTGCAATGTTGTTGTAATAGAAATAGTATTAGTGCCAAAATGTTAATTAATTGCACGTTTTTTATGAATTAGCGAATGGTTGCACTTTGTTTAGTGGTTTCATTGCATGAAGTTGGAGTGGCTAAATTGTAAGAGGATTAGCAATTGTGCATAATTCATCAAACCATACAGCAGTCATTGTCCTGCGTCTGTCTAACTTCGGTATTAATTTAAGAACTTGTTCTGTTTTACATCAAAGCACGTATGATCGCTTCAGCATAACATGTGAAATCACTAATAGCGCATAAATCTATGGGTTTAAAAGGATAGTAATATTTCATTTTATCTTTATTTTGTAGGCATTAAAAAAACATGAAGGACGATATAAGTCTTATCTCCCAAACCTTTATGGTTTGAGAGATATTCACAAGCAAAGTTTCCCCTCCCTCCCCTTTTACCTAGTGTAAGCCATCTCTTCTCAGATGTGGAATCCAGTCCATAGACCAGACAGATAACAGCAGGGGACAATCTTCTTCCTAAGAGAACAATGAAAGCCCTGCCCCCCTTGACAAGTTTTTCAGGTTTTTCCCTTATCTTAATTGAAGATTGTCCCTCTCTGCAGTCTACCTGGGCACCTCCCTTCTGATCTGGCTGAACAGTGTTACATCAGTAAAAGGGGCGGGAGGGGGATACTTTGTCATTGAATTACTCTTGAACTACAACTCTGACAGAATTGATATAACACTCTCCAAAGTCCAAATACTGTGATGATTAATTAGAGCTGCTTTTATTATGAAACGTTACTATCCCTTTTAAAAAGATACAGGACAAAAGAACAGAAGTGCAAATGATCTGAGAGCAGCTGGTTTAAATAGAAATATCCAGTCTAATAATAGGTGCACTTACTAAAATGGAAATTGCACAGTAGCTCGTAATAAGAGGAAATCTCGGTTCGCTCTTAAGATGTATCCAAATGCCCAATCAGGAAACAGTGAATGCACTTAGTAACCTTTTGCGTGCCGATCTTTATCTATGGAGTGAAGGGAGACAGCTTCTCTAAGGGTAAACGGTTTCAAAAAGTCAACCCCATGATAGGGCCCTTTTAAATCCACTCCCCAGATAGTGCACACAGTAGGGCACATCAAAAGAATCTCATAGGAAACCCCAGTCTTGAAGTAGATATATCTTATTCTTTACAATATTTGCCAACGCGTTTCATGACACCATGGCTCACTTCATAAGGAGATTTAAAAAAAAACAAAATAGATATTCCATTTTGTTGCATGCAGCTTTTAGTTACAATGGGGCGGATGTAAAAAAATAACAAAATGAAGCCATTCTCTGTAAAATTGTTGCAAAGAGTTGTAAAGGAAATATTTAAACATTCAGAGACATTTCCACTAAGTATTGACATCAATCGTTTAACTTTCTGACAAGTGGAAAACAAGTTGTCCAGTTAACAATTGCGTCACATTATTTGTATAAAGAAATTTACTTTTTACACCACAATAAAGGCAGTTTTTAGTGGTTAAGTCTTAACTCCAGGTATAACCGGTTCTTAATGGAATGTAAGTGTCATGGCGCGTATAAGCTGCTTTATAAATATAACCTGTCAGCCCAGATTTCATTGATGATTCTTAACCCTTTGAGTGCCAGAGGGATACGCAACGCATTACAAAGCAATGCGTTGCGATCCCGTCTGGCACTCAAAGGATTAAACATATGATTAAGAATTGGGGCAATTCACTAAGTGGTGATAAAGTGGAGATAACTTCTCCAGTGATATCACTTCTCCAATTCCTATGTTATTATATAGAACCGATTCACTAAGATCTCCAACGTTGCAGAAATCTTATTATGTAGGCTCCATAGAACAACATAGGAATTGGAGAAGTAATACGCTGGGGAAGTCATCTCCACTTTATCACCTTTTTATCACCTCTTGGTGAATCTCCCCCTATGTTGTTTATGAAATACCCCCAGCCCAATAGTAAAATAGTTGATGAGGCTGAATAAAAAGACTTTAGACCCATGAAGCCCAACCCACACAGTATCAGGTTTGTTGGTCCAGGGGAAGGGAAAAAAAACCTGTTGAATTGGGTGAAAAAATTGTGTCTCCAAAAGGTATTCGGATATGTCCATGGATCAATATCCCATCTGCTTTTGTAACCAGTTGTCGTACTTCTCTAGAATGTTCTAATCAAGAAAGGTATCCAGCACTTTACTGAACATTTATACACCAGAGGCGGCCCACCCTGGTCCACAGACCTGAACAGTGCATATTTTAGGGATATCCCAGCTAAAACACAGGAGGAATAATTAGTGGCTCTGTCACTTTAATTTGTCCATCTCTCCTGCTCTGATATCTGGAGAACATGTACTCTTGGTAGCTCTTATGGATCAGGTTTGGCTACCCCTTATCTACAGTATCTGCAGACACAGCCACCAGAGGCATGGGATTCCACATCCTTTCTACACTTACTGGTAAAAACTCCCTGCCTTTTTTTTTTTAAAGCCCTTGGATATTAGAGACATGTTGTATTGCATTGGTGATTCAGCATCCAAAGGGTTATAGCAGGAGTAGTCAATTGCTTGACTAAACTCCCAACATCCCCAACCAGCCGCTGGCTACCCCTTGATTAAAGGAGCAGTAAAGTGTCTATTACCATTCGATTGGAAATGATGGGAGTTGTAGTCTGAGTTCAGCTGGAGAGCCTCAGGTTTCCCACCAATACACTAAGTTCCATAAAATCATCTTAGACATGTCGGTCACTTCACCACAGAGATTTGTCACCAATAGTCCCCCTTGTCTTGCTTTTACTGAACTTATTTACTGGATGTGAATCCCACTTTTCTGTGCAATGCAGTCTTCTCCACAAGTCTTAACCCTTTGAGTGCCAGAGGAGTACACAAAGCATTGCTTTTCAATGCGTTGCGTACCCCTCTGGCACTCAAAGGGTTAAGAACTTTGCGAAAAGTATGGGGGGGGGAACGTGTATATATTAGCAGACGATTGATAGGCGTGTTATTACTGCTATGTAACCAGGGTCTAGTTAACAAGGAGGACTAATTAACAAGACCGGCAGCTCCGGTCCACAATGAAAACAGTTGGCCCATTCTCATCAGTAGCGAGCGGGGCACAGTAGGTCACAGCTTCACCCGCTGGCAATCTGGCACTCGTTCTCTTAGTAGCTGAACAGACCTGCGTCTCTCTGAGACCATCAGTTAAAGTGATAGTAATACTTTGCAAGCACACGTTGTAGACCGTTCAAATGAAATATAACTAGTGTGATTAAGGCTCTGCTGGAGAGCCACAGGACGATCTACGGACCGGGATCTCCTTCTCTAACACAGAAAGTTGACGTCAGCGCACAGGGAGGGAAGGGGGGACTTTGAAAGTTTATATCTCTCAAACCACAGAGGTTTGACAGACAGGACTGGGTACAATTAATTTAGTTTTTTAATATCTACAGAATTAAAGTTAAGTTTAACAAAGTATTACTATCACTTTAAGGACTGGCTGTTACTGTCCGGCTGTGGTTGCCGGCTGTGCCCATAGGCTCTGAAGACCACATGGTGCATCCCATAATTGGCTGCCTGAGACTGAGTGGGCAGGAGGAAAAGGACTGTTCACTGGCAGTCTGTGCCCAGGCAGAGTGATGGCACTAATGTCTTGCACAGAACACATTGCACAGTCCCATGAAGCCAGCACTAAGCAAAGCAGGGATCACTCCAGGTCGGAGGGGTACAGAACGCATTGCAGAGCAATGCGTTCCGCAACCCTTTGACCCTCAAAGGGTTAATCCAGAATTGTATAAAACTGAAAACTTAGTGGCATACTTAAAGTTTCCAGCCACAAAACTGGGGTGCAGAATTCAGCAAGAAACGGATCAGAGCGGGGAGGGAGCGTCTTCCATAACTACAACTGGTTCCTGTGACATAACGCGTTTCTTGTACCCAATCAAATAACTAGAGGTTTCAACAGTGAGACGATTGGAAGGACAAATGCACCTTCTTAATTAAAAAACATATATAATAAGTGCTGGGGCTGCTGTGCTGGGATCTTTGCCATGCGTCA
The DNA here is from genome assembly GCA_037306005.1 of Rhinophrynus dorsalis. NCBI lineage: Eukaryota > Metazoa > Chordata > Amphibia > Anura > Rhinophrynidae > Rhinophrynus > Rhinophrynus dorsalis. Next base: position 698,050,814 of record CM074718.1, read on the forward strand.
GGCTACTACATACTGTTGGGGTTTTTTCCATTAGCAACGCCCTCTGGTGTCCAGACAGTTCACCTACAGGTCGCCTGAAGGGAGATTCACTAAAGTGTGATAAAGAGGAGGAGAAGTTTCCATTGATATCACTTCCCAGTTCCTATGTTATTCTATGGGACCTACGCATTAGGATTTCTCAAAGGGGAGACATCTTAGGGCCGTATGTTCTGAGGAATAAAGACAAAAGCATGCTTTGCAATGCCTTGGGTACCACACTGGCATTCAAAGGGTTAAACAGAAATGTAGCAATCAGGAGGAGATATGAGCGTGCAGGCCAAATCCTGTCTGCCCATTCCCTTCATCCGCTACAAGGAATCTAGTAGGTTTATACATTAACCTTTCAAGTGCCAGAGGAGTGCGCTAGGCAGCCCTGTGGTACAAGGTTCATTTACCGGTTACTGAAATGAACAGATTGTAAACTGGAAATTGTGTCCATGTGATAACCCATTATTATTATTATTTTAAGGTGCTTATTTTTAAAGTGCACCTATCCCCCCAGATATTTGCTTCCTTTCAGTCTAGAGTTAACTCTTTAACCCCTTAACAACCCTTGATGGTCCTGGCATGTCATGGATAGATTTGCATTAACCCCTTAAGGACCAGCGGTCCCGGGTGTCTGGTTCTTTAAGGACCAGATAGGCGAGTTCAACATGCCGTCCCACGTGACTGATCACATGGAGCGGCACGTCGAATGAAGGACTGAAAGAGATCGCTCCGGTCTTGGAGCGATCATCTTCAGTCCCCGGTATTACTCACAGCGCTCCTACAGGAGAGCGGTGAGTAAAAGTACGTGACATGGCAGGACCCTCACTGGTCCTTAAGTGCTGGACCAGCGTGACAGTCCGGGTACGTCACAGGATGTGAAGGGGTTAAGGACCCATGATGTGCCAGGACCGTCATGGAATTCAGGGCTTCCCACGCAGCTGCACGGCATTCGGGGAGCCCTGAAATGGTCCATGGTCCTTAAGTGATGGCAGCATGTACGATTGGCCATCCTTAGGGGTTAAGGACCAGAGCATTTTGCAGTTAACCCTGTTAAAGGGTTAATGTTGTCACAAGAGGTAGAGACATTGTAGAGAGTTATCCAGGTAGCAAAACAAAGGAGCAATTCCGATGGGGAGAAATAGCTATTCCCAGAATTCCCACTGATTCTCATGCAGGTCGTTTAACCCCTGGAATTCCAGAGAGTTCTGCTGTGCACTGCAAAGCAATTGGTTGCATTCAAGATGCCAAAAACCCCATTTAAATCAGTGGGACAATGTTAAACCCCCAACTCACCCGGCTGGGCGCAGTTGGCTTTCATCAGAATGATCACGTTTTCCTTCTGCACGGGGCCCTTAAAGGGACACTAACGTCCCATAAAAAAATGTTTCTTGTTTTGTAGAACTTCAAAAAAATAAATTATGTGGCACAAATCCCAAAGGTTTGAGAGATATGCGCCTGTAAAGTCCCCGCTCCCTCCCCTTCTCATGACATCATGATCCCGGTCCTGGGACCAGCCGGCGGCTCTGCGTGATATTGGAAAATAATTACTTCATTGGAAAGGTCTACAAAGTGTTCCTGGTTTGCCAGCACACTTTGTAGACCTTTCCAATTAAGTAATTATTTTCCAATATCGCTATTGTGGCTCTGCTGAAGAGCCTCCTCGTGTCGGCCGACACAGATCTCTTTACAGCCCACATCAGAAGAAGGGGAGGGAGGGTGGAACTTTAGATGCGAATATCTCTCCAACCATAGCAGTTTGAGAGATAGGATTTGTGCCACATAATTTATTTTTTTGAAATCTATAGAAAACATTTTTCTGGGACATTACTGTTGCTTTAAACCTTTGAGTGCCAGAGAGATATAATGAGATATAGCAAGATAACTGTGTGGCACTCGGACAGTTAAATAGACGCTAGACCCTAGTAATAAATTGTCCTTATCTTTGTAATCAGTCTGGTTTAGGAAGATAAGTTCTCTTCACTCAGAGGACAGGAGCATCTAGATTATTTCTGTAAATTCCATCCAGGTTGTAGTCCACTTCCGTGTCAGTATACAATCTGATGGGGGGGGGGGGGGGGATTTAGAGACAAACTTGAAGACAGTGTATTATATAAACATGAAACTGCAGTCCTATAAACCTAGATACACCCGATAAACATAGATTTTTACCTACGGTCAGTTCCCCTTTAAATGTAAAAAAAATATATATATTGTAGGTTTTATCCCCTCAAGTAAAACAAGGGAGCTCCCACCGCTGAAAGGTGTTTTATTCAAAAGTTATTAAAGCTCAAACGTGAATGTATTTTAGGTGCAATATCATAGTGGCCTGAAATGTTACAGTGGTGCTGTTGCTACACCATCCTATGGAGATTTATGGTCTACTGACCTTATCTGTCCATAGGATGATGTAGCAACAGCGCCACTGTACAATTTCAGGCCACTGTGATACTGCATCTAAAAAAAAATTCAAGTTTGAGCTCTAATAAGTTTTGAACAAATAACACCTTTCAGCAGTGTCCACTTGCATTACTCAGGAGGATAAACACTACAATGTATATTCATTTACATGTTAACTATTACTATGCCTTTAATTACTTAATTTTGCTCCAATCTCCCCATTGTGGTGATGTCATTTCCACGTCTCTGCATGGCATTGTATGCAAATAAGCTAATCTGAATAAAGTTACAGAGAGAGAGAGTGAGAGCAAATGACATCACCACAAGGGGGTATAAAAACAAAATAAAATATCAAATATTATTACAATTGGAAGAGACTTAACTTACCATGGATAGAAAATCCAAATGGCCACTTTGAGTTGAACCCTGTGCCTTTATTCAAGAGAGATCTCAGTCAGGTCCATGGAGACATAACAGTTGTTGATGGGTTTTTTTTCCCCCAAAATTGAACGCATTGCTCACCCTTACGGTCCCTAACCCCAATGCATTCTGTACCCCTCTGGCACTCAAAGGGTTAGGATTTCCATGTTCAGGGACCAGAGTTTGAAGTCCTACCACCATGAACCGTGGAGCAAGGGGGAAATCACAGGGGACATTAGGATTTACTGGCCATAGTAAATGTGCTGGAATGATATAACAAGATCAGGTATGTGCACACGTGTGTAGTGGTGATGGGGTCACCAAGGGGAGATATTTTATTTTAGGAGGTGATAACTCCTTTGATAGGAATACAGAGTTGTTCTATCTGTTGCCATAAAATAAATGTACTTAGGAAATACTAATCTGATATCACTGTGAATAAAACGTCCTCTTATGGGTCCTTTGTCTGTGCTTGTTGCTTTTGCCTTTTACCACCTCTGCGGGGAAGCCATTCCTTGCTCGGTGAGAACATTTACTGTAATCCTGGTGATCACACAACACCGTGAGGCTGATTTACTAGGGAAAGTGGAGCAATTGTTGGGCGAACCGGTGGCACAGTGGGGTTCAAATGAAAATTCCCATTGATTTAACCCTTTGAGTGCCAGAGTGGTACGGAATGCATTTGCAAAGCTCACTTGGCACTCAAAGGGTTAAAGGTAGATTGTAACAGCTTGGATGCTAGAGAGCATTAAAACCCCCATTTAAATTAACCCTTTGAGTGCCAGAGGAGTACGCAATGCATTGCGTACCCCCTGGCGCTCAAGGGTTAATGGGAGTTTGGGGAATTTTTATTTGGTTCCTTCCAAGATTTCTCTAGTTGTCCGTTGTACATCAGACTATGGGAAGGCATCTCGGTGACTGCCCATCCTCTGATTACATGTCCGACCTTGGGCCTTGCCCCATGATGTGGGGCTCAGTTCCTGGGGCGAGTCCCGATGACGCTACTGGAGCATTCAGTATGAGGAAGAATTCTGGAGCAAACCAACTTCACCACTGGGAATGATACAAATTCCTAATGACTAATTGGGGCTCTTAAACCCCTGAATTCTAGTGACGTATGCAATGAATTGCAAAGCAACACGTTGCAGACCTCTCTGGCATTCGAGCGGTTAAAAATCCCCGTTTAAATCAGTGCGGTTTGGGGGAATGCTTTATTTGTCCCATATGGTGCAGTTGGTTTGCTCCAGAATTGTTCCTCATTAGTTAAGTGACGAAGGTCATTGGGTCATTTCCTGCTCCCATTAATTATCCGTCCTCGCCTTTCACCGGCCCGGCCGTGCCATGACTGATACCAATGTAAAGTTAGGATGTAAATATTGTGACATCTCCACGTATATATATAGATATATATATAAATACACACCACATCCGCCCCTTTTACTTTCCAACAAGTGGTGCATCGCTGCATTTTGGTTACTGTTATAACCCTTTCAGTGCCAAAAGGATGCACAGTGCACTCTGTCGTGCACCCCTCTGACACTCAAATGGTTATCCGACCCCATCAGAGCCAGCGGACGGTAGCGATAACGCGTTCCTCTCTGGTTCTGAAAGGGGTGAACCGTTCTCTGCCAACACTGTGCAAAATATTGCTAATATATACACGACCCTTGTGGCAGTGAAGAGGTTAAATGACTAGTTTGTTTTTACTCTTTAATGTATTATTTATTTAAATTCGAGATGTTTTTTTTGGGGATATGAGAACATGTATAATATTTTTTTAACATTTCCATTGCAGTATTTATCAATGTTACTGGTGTGTGTGTAGTGTAACATAACTATATTAAAGCATACCGACTCAATCCAACCGGCTCCTCTCGTTATTGGGGGGGGGGGCTCAGTGTCATGGGGATGGGACGGGCTATCTTCAGGGGTAACATTGATACCCCACATCAACGTGGAGCAGACTAGGGGAGAGATGTACTAAGGTGTGATAAAGAGGAGATAACTTTTCCAGTGAGATAAACTCTACAGTTACTATGTTATTCTATGGGAGAGATTTAGTTATAGACTACAGGGGAGATGTACTAAGGTGTGATAAAGAGGCGATATCTTCTCCAGTGAGATAAACTCTCCAGTTCCTATGTTATTCTAAGGGAGATATTTAGTTATAGACTACAGGGGAGATGTACTAAGGTGTGATAAAGAGGAGATAACTTCTCCAGTGAGATAAACTCTCCAGTTCCTATGTTATTCTATGGGAGAGATTTAGTTATAGACTACAGGGGAGATGTACTAAGGTGTGATAAAGAGGAGATAACTTCTCCAGTGTGATAAACTCTCCAGTTCCTATGTTATTCTATGGGAGATCTTTAGTTATAGACTACAGGGGAGATGTAGTAAGGTGTGATAAAGAGGAGATAACTTCTCCAGTGAGATAAACTCTCCAGTTCCTATGTTATTCTATGGGAGAGATTTAGTTATAGACTACAGGGGAGATGTACTAAGGTGTGATAAAGAGGAGATAACTTCTCCAGTGAGATAAACTCTCCAGTTCCTATGTTATTCTATGGGAGATCTTTAGTTATAGACTACAGGGGGAGATGTACTAAGGTGTGATAAAGAGGAGATAACTTCTCCAGTTCCTATGTTATTCTATGGGAGAGATTTAGTTATAGACTACAGGGGAGATGTACTAAGGTGTGATAAAGAGGAGATAACTTCTCCAGTGAGATAAACTCTCCAGTTCCTATGTTACTGTATAGGAGAGATTTAGTTATAGACTACAGGGGGTGATGTACTAAGGTGTGATAAAGAGGAGATAACTTCTCCAGTGAGATAAACTCTCCAGTTCCTATGTTATTCTATGGGAGATATTTAGTTATAGACTACAGGGGAGATGTACTAAGGTGTGATAAAGAGGAGATAACTTATCCAGTGAGAGAAACTCTCCAGTTCCTATGTTATTGTATGGGAGAGATTTAGTTATAGACTACAGGGGGAGATGTACTAAGGTGTGATAAAGAGGAGATAACTTCTCCAGTGAGGTAAACTCTCCAGTTCCTATGTTATTCTATGGGAGATCTTTAGTTATAGACTACAGGAGGAGATGTACTAAGGTGTGATAAAGAGGAGATAACTTCTCCAGTGAGATAAACTCTCCAGTTCCTATGTTATTCTATGGGAGAGATTTAGTTATAGACTACATGGGAGATGTACTAAGGTGTGATAAAGAGGAGATAACTTCTCCAGTGTGATAAACTCTCCAGTTCCTATGTTATTCTAAGGGAGATCTTTAGTTATAGACTACAGGGGAGATGTACTAAGGTGTGATAAAGAGGAGATAACTTATCCAGTGAGAGAAACTCTCCAGTTCCTATGTTATTGTATGGGAGAGATTTAGTTATAGACTACAGGGGGAGATGTACTAAGGTGTGATAAAGAGGAGATAACTTCTCCAGTGAGATAAACTCTCCAGTTCCTATGTTATTCTATGGGAGATCTTTAGTTATAGACTACAGGAGGAGATGTACTAAGGTGCGATAAAGAGGAGATAACTTCTCCAGTGAGATAAACTCTCCAGTTCCTATGTTATTCTATGGGAGAGATTTAGTTATAGACTACAGGGGAGATGTACTAAGGTGTGATAAAGAGGAGATAACTTCTCCAGTGAGATAAACTCTCCAGTTCCTATGTTACTATATGGGAGAGATTTAGTTATAGACTACAGGGGAGATGTACTAAGGTGTGATAAAGAGGAGATAACTTCTCCAGTGAGATAAACTCACCAGTTCCTATGTTATTTTATGGGAGAGGTTTAGGTATAGACTACAGGGGAGATGTACTAAGGTGTGATAAAGAGGAGATAACTTCTCCAGTGAGATAAACTCTCCAGTTCCTATGTTATTATATGGGAGAGGTTTAGTGATAGACTACAGGAGAGATGTACTAAGGTGTGATAAAGAGGAGATAACTTATCCAGTGAGAGAAACTCTCCAGTTCCTATGTTATTGTATGGGAGATATTTAGTTATAGACTACAGGGGGAGATGTACTAAGGTGTGATAAAGAGGAGATAACTTCTCCAGTGAGATAAACTCTCCAGTTCCTATGTTATTCTATGGGAGATCTTTAGTTATAGACTACAGGAGGAGATGTACTAAGGTGTGATAAAGAGGAGATAACTTCTCCAGTGAGATAAACTCTCCAGTTCCTATGTTATTCTATGGGAGAGATTTAGTTATAGACTACAGGGGAGATGTACTAAGGTGTGATAAAGAGGAGATAACTTCTCCAGTGAGATAAACTCTCCAGTTCCTATGTTATTATATGGGAGAGATTTAGTTATAGACTACAGGGGAGATGTACTAAGGTGTGATAAAGAGGAGATAACTTCTCCAGTGAGATAAACTCTCCAGTTCCTATGTTATTATATGGGAGAGGTTTAGTGATAGACTACAGGAGAGATGTACTAAGGTGTGATAAAGAGGAGATAACTTCTCCAGTGAGATAAACTCTCCAGTTCCTATGTTATTCTATGGGAGATCTTTAGTTATAGACTACAGGGGAGATGTACTAAGGTGTGATAAAGAGGAGATAACTTCTCCAGTGAGATAAACTCTCCAGTTCCTATGTTATTCTATGGGAGGTCTTTAGTTATAGACTACAGGTGAGATGTACTAAGGTGTGATAAAGAGGAGATTTCTCCAGTGAGATAAACTCACCAGTTCCTATGTTATTTTATGGGAGAGGATTAGGTATAGACTACAGGGGAGATGTACTAAGGTGTGATAAAGAGGAGATAACTTCTCCAGTGAGATAAACTCTCCAGTTCCTATGTTATTCTATGGGAGATCTTTAGTTATAGACTACAGGGGAGATGTACTAAGGTGTGATAAAGAGGAGATAACTTATCCAGTGAGATAAACTCTCCAGTTCCTATGTTATTCTAAGGGAGATATTTAGTTATAGACTACAGAGGAGATGTACTAAGGTGTGATAAAGGGGAGAAAAGTTCTCCAGTGAGATCAACTCTCCAGTTCTCCCCCTGAAGAAACTGTAGTCAGTGACTGTCATGTACTAGATCTGTTACTATCACATTCTATATAGATCTGTAGTCAGTGACTCACCTCTCCCATAGAATGTAACATAATAACTGTCATGTACTAGATCTGTTACTATCACATTCTATATAGATCTGTAGTCAGTGACTCACCTCTCCCACAGACTGTAACATAATAACTGTCATGTACTAGATCTTTTACTATCACATTCTATATAGACCTGTAGTCAGTGACTCACCTCTCCCATCTATATATATAAAAGAGAAAGGCTCATTGCATAATTTATGTCTCCTCAGGAGACACACACACCCAGGGGTGGCAATAAGGAGGGGTTACTGTTCCCATTGGGTGATTCAATGGGGGTGTGATTTTCACACCAATTGCAGTGGCCGAAGGGAGTTGGCCCACCCCCACTATGCAGCCCGCCCACCACTATCAAAGTCAGAAAAAAACAATATGGCCGCCACTTGCTCCTACACCACAGACAAACACACACATGCCCCACTCACACAGCACCAAACTCACACACATGCCCCACTCACACAGCACCAGACATACACACACACGCCCCACTCACACAGCACCACACACACACGCCCCACTCACAGACACACAAATGCCCCACTCACACACACAAAAGCCAGAAAGAAATATGGCTGACACACAGTCACTGACTCCCAGTGGCCTCAGCAGGACCTGTACTACAGCCACTGAGGAACAAAATGGCACTCAAAGGGTTAAGGCAGGCCCTCATTGCTCAATTATTTCTTCACTGTCATCATTTGCCATGCAAGACACAGGACAGACAGCCATCAGATTCACACTTAACCCACTGACTGCCACAGGGTTGTGTATCAAGTTTTAGCCCTCAGTGAGTGTGTTCAAAACTCTCACACTGCAGACTTGCATTTCCCTCCCACTTCTCCTCCTTCCCCAGCCTTTTACTAACACTTTTCCACATTTCTCTTAAGCCCCGCCCCTACTCGTGATTAATCACCGCCCCCTTTAACCCCAATTGCCCCATTGCTCTCTCCACATCAGCACCACATGAGGGACTCCACAAGTAAAAGTTCCCAGGTATTACACACTCATGCCCCACTCACACTGCACCAAACACACACACAAAGCCAGAAAGAAATATGGCTGACACACAGTCACTCACCCTGACTCCTAGTGGCCTCAGCAGGACCTGTAGTATAGCCACTGAAGGGTGCTGCATCACCAGGGGAACAAAATGGCACTCAAAGGGTTAAGGTAGGCCCTCATTGCTCAATTATTTCTTCACTGTCATCATTTGCCATGCAAGACACAGGACAGACAGCCATCAGGTACACACTTAACCCACTGACTGCCACAGGGTTGTGTATCAAGTTTTACCCCTCACGGAGTGTGTTCAACCCCCTCACACTGTAAACTTGCATTTCCCTCCCACTTCTCCTCCTTCCCCAGCCTATTACTAACACTTTTCCACATTTCTCTTAAGCCCCGCCCCTACTCGCGATTAAGCCCTGCCCACCCAATTGCCCCATTTGTCTCTCCACATCAGCACCACATAACTCCCCTCCAGAGACAACACAAATCAAAGTTCCCAGGTATGAATACACTTCCCACTGCTATTTAACTCTGACATGCCTTTCTATACATTAACCATTTGAGTGCCAGAGGGGTGCACAACTCATGCGTGCATGTTTTTCTGCGCATATATGTTGCGTGTGTGAGTACACCTCTGCTACATATTTGTGTGCATCTCTGGTGTGTGTGTGTGTGTGTGTGTGTGTGTGTGTGTGTGTGTGTGTGTGTGTGTGTGTGTGTGTGTGTGTGTGTGTGTGTGTGTGTGTGTGTGTGTGTGTGTGTGTGTGTGTGTGTGTGTGTGTGTGTGTGTGTGTGTGCATGTCTTTTGCATGTCTCTGCCGCTCACTGTGTGCATGTCTCTGCCTGTGTGTTGCATATATCTGTGTTTATCAGTGTGTCTACATTTCACACACGTGCGCCCAACAGTCATAACATGACGGCCAACGCCGTCCCACATACTGTATAAGAGCCCAACATGTGTCACTTAACCCTTTCACTGCCAGAGGACTATACAACTCATTACACAGCAATGTGTTGCGTACCTCTCCCACACTCAGAGTTAAAGTGCTTCACTCCAACCAACTGCTACACTAGGTCTGTATAATGCAGTAACCCTACAGCCCTGTATTTCATGTCTACTTCACTGTCTATGTATAGTCATTTCTCCCCCTCACCCATTACTTTACTGTAACACTTCACTGTCCCTCTTCTCCTCAATCTCTCATCTCCTCCTCCCTTGTCACCCCCACTCACCTATCCCCTAGCCATTCATCCATAGTCCCAATCTCGCCATTTTACTCCCACATCACTATTACATTATCTATCACTGCATCTGTCACTTAACCCTCTGTCTGCCAACCTATTTCTTCAAATGTACTGCAGTATCCACTGCTGTAATCTAAATTATTCCTTTACTCACAAACATCTTCTTACTGTGACCTTCACCAACTACATAGCACACTCACTTCAACTGTAAGGATACAAGACCTTATTCATCAAGTAACACAGCACACTCACTTCAACTGTAAGGATACAGGGCCTTTGTTCATCAAGTAACACAGCACACTCACTTCAACTGTAAGGATACAGGGCCTTATTCACCAAGTAACACAGCACACTCACTTCAACTGTAAGGATACAGGCCCTTATTCACCAAGTAACACAGAATATTCACTTCGACTGTAAGGATACAGGGCCTTATTCATTAAGTAACACAGCACACTCACTTCAACTGTAAGGATACAGATCCTTATTATCAAGTAACACAGCACACTCACTTCAGCTAGGCTGGTATTTTACCGGCACAGCCAGTAATTAGGACCTTAGAGACGGTGCAGGTATATCTACCGGTATTTGTTTGTGCGACGTGTCCAGAGTCAGTCTCCTCCACTCAGCCCTATATGCCAGCTGCTCATGTGGCTCGCTTAAAGTCGTCAGCGTCCACGCACCATCACCAGCCAATGAGTGAAGAGTATTTGGACATCAATGGTCCTCATTGGCTGGCTGGTGTGTCACGCTTGCCTGGTGTATGTGTCTGAGTCTTGTGACTGACAACGGGGAGTCAGGGGTTGCGGCAGAATGCAGGCACTGTGAGAGTGTCAGTGCTCAGAGACTGTGGTGCACGGTGCACAGGAGGCAGTCTGGTCAGAATCCACTGGACCACTCCATGTCTGTGGCCTACACGGTTCAGCTCATCCTCGGTCTCTCCTGCTCCCCGGCTCCAACCCTGGCAGAACTTAGAAGTAAACAGCACCACCCTCAGCACGCACACACTTCCAGGTATGACGTGACAGAGGTCGGTAGAAGGCCAGAAGAAGCGGGCCTAGTGTTAATAATCCCTTATTGGTAGGCACTCAGTTGTCCTTGGCCAAGTGTAGGCAACCTACAGCTCTTCAGCTATAGCTGACTGGTGGAGAGGATGGGAGCCATTTTTTATCAAAGTTAAACCATCCCCAAACATGTATTTACAACTTAAAAAAGTGTTACAGCCCATCTGCGAAAAACTTAGAAAAAAAATATATATTACAGTATGTAACTGATGACCTTTATGATGGTCGCTCTGCTTTATTTTACAGAGATACATATGGTTACTGAGACAGTTCAGGGCATTTCTGTGATGAATCTTAGCAATAACAGATAATGTCACCACTACAATTGTCTCAATGGGATGTAGATATTTGTGTATTTAAGATCTTAGTGATTTGTACAGGTAACACAATGTGCATCTATGTCACACCTGTAGTACACATGTATTGAGCGAGAAAAGTAAGTAAATGTTGTGTCCTGTGATCCGTTCTGGGCAAACCATCTGCACTATAGAGGACAAATAGGACCTTCAATGCAGCTCATTGTATTCCAGTATTCAAGCAACTTGACTAGGCCTCAAAGGCTTAATTGGGAGGTCTGATCACCTTTGTGTGTAGGGGATCCTTCACCACTCTTGCCTGGGAGTGCTTAGTCTGAGAGAGACAGTGAGTGCTTAGTCTGAGAGAGACAGAGAGTGCTTAGTCTGAGAGAGAGAGAGAGAGTGCTTAGTCTGAGAGAGACAGAGTGCTTAGTCTGATAGAGAGAGACAGAGAGTGCTTAGTCTGAGAGAAAGTGCTTAGTCTGAGAGAGAGAGAGAGAGTGCTTAGTCTGAGAGAGAGTGCTTAGTCTGAGAGAGAGAGTGAGTGCTTAGTCTTAGGGAGAGTGAGTGCTTAGTCAGAGAGAGAGAGAGTGCTTAGTATGAGAGAGAGTGAGTGCTTAGTCTGAGAGAGAGAGTGCTTAGTCTGAGTGAGAGTGAGTGCTTAGTCTAAGTGAGAGTGCTTAGTCTGAGAGTGGTCATGCAACATTGAGTGGTTCTGCCCCTTTTTTGGCTCCTCCCTTTTGTGACTCCGCCCTCACACAGCTATGGCCGGTATTTTTTTAGGAAAAGGTGGCAACCCTAACTTCAGCTGTAAGGATACAGGGTCTTATTCATCAAGTAACACAGCACACTCACTTCAACTGTAAGGATACAGGGCCTTATTCATCAAGTAACACAGTACACTCAATTCAACTATAAGGATACAGGGTCTTATTCATCATGTAACACAGCACACTCACTTCAACTGTAAGGATACAGGGCCTTATTCATCAAGTAACACAGCACACTCACTTCAACTGTAAGGATACAGGGCCTTATTCACCAAGTAACACAGCACACTCACTTCAACTGTAAGGATACAGGCCTTATTCACCAAGTAACACAGCACACTCACTTCAACTGTAAGTATACAGGGTCTTATTCATCAAGTAACACAGCATACTCACTTCAACTGTAAGGATACAGGGTCTTATTCATCAAGTAACACAGCACACACACTTCAACTGTAAGTATACAGGGTCTTATTCATCAAGTAACACAGCACACTCACTGCAACTGTAAGGATACAGGGTCTTATTCATCAAGTAACACAGCACACTCACTTCAACTGTAAGGATACAGGGCCTTATTCATCAAGTAACACAGCACACTCACTTCAACTGTAAGGATACAGGGCCTTATTCATCAAGTAACACAGCACACTCACTTCAACTGTAAGGATACAGGGTCTTATTCATCAAGCTGAAGAGCTGCAATGAAAACATTTTTTACAACTCTTATCAGCATATCTACATCCCCACTGCGTCTGTCACACACTTTCTACATATCTGTCATACGTCCATATATGTGTGTGTGTCTCTGTATGTATGCGTTACACAGTGTGTGACACTCTCTGTCTCTTTAAGTGCGTGTCTGTAACACTGCATATTTCTGTTTCACATAATGTCTCTCTGTGTAAATAATATGACGGGCAACGCTGTCCCACATTGCTAGTATTATATAAAAAACGTTTTGTAATCATTTTAAAATAACTCTCTCCCTTGATTTAATCAGCAGGAAAAGCCCTACAGTATATATATTTTTGAAATAATAAAACCAAAGACTTTGGGCCTTAAAAGCAAAGTGGGGGGTAAATCTGAGGAAAACTATCTACACGTCAGATAATTTAAATGGGCCATTTAACCTCTTGACTGCTAGAGAGGTGACCAGGGATTGCTTTACAATGCATTGGAGACCTCTATAGCACTCAAGGGTTTAAAAGCACCATTTACATCAAATGGGATCTGGGGAATGTATTTCTCCCCCATGGTACTGTTGGTTTGCCCTGAATTACTCCAGTTTGGTTTCATACATACGGCCCTTTGTGGTCATGTTTACTAGTGACTATTTCACCTCTATAGGAGACAGATTAAGAGGATAAACTGAGTGGCACATACAGCCCAGTGGCTGCCAGTGACATTGTGCTTGATCTCCTATACTATTAAAGGGGATGTATCACCCCTATACAAGTTAGCGTGAATCGTTAGCGTATACAGCGAATATAAGTAAATGTGTATTAATTTTTTTTAAAAAAAGCTCCTGTCCGTCTAAATTGCAGTCAGAACATTGCGCTGCATCTACTTCCGGACAGACCGCGGTTACCAGTCTCTATCCAGCCTCCTCCGATGACCGACGATTTCTGCCTGAAGCTGGAGCAATCTCCTTAGCTAGATATCGATCTCAGCCAATGAAAGCGCTCCATCTTACAGACAGAAGCCTCCGTCATTGGAGGAGGCTGGATAAAGGGAGGGGAGTGAAGGCAGAATGGCGGAGTGCGGTACGGATCTGGTGACCGCAGTCTGTCCAGAAGTAGCTGCAGCGCAGATATTATAACGTCAATTTAGACTGCTGGAGCTTTTTCTTTTCTTTTTTTTTTAAATTAATTCATATTTACTTATATTCACTCTATAAGCTTACAATTAATGCTAATTTGTGTAGGGGTGATACATCCCCTTTAATAATGGAGAAACATTCATTTGACTATTAGTCTGGTCCCACACATAGACAGTTCAGCCCCCACATATCAGACAGATCTCCTCTGTGCAAGAAAACGAGCCAATCTCATGTTTTGGTCTGTGTAGTCCTCATCAGAGAGCAAGGGGTCCAAATCTGGATTACCCTGAAATACCCCCTTTAGCTCACAATGGACTTATAGAAGGACCTGGAGATATGACAGTGGTTTATGAATTAAATTGAATCTCAGAGGGAACAGAGACTTCACTCAGGCACACGCTGTGCTCTCCACAAAATGTGTTGCCTCACATCATTGTATGTGACCCGTCCGAACCTTTTGTTCTGTTGTTTGGTTCTCTGAGTTACTGTATTATTTTCAGAACAGAAGGGTAATCCTTGGTGCATTAATATTATGAGCTCAGACACAGAAAGTACCAACCTGCTGGAAGTCAAAGATTGTTTTTGTTCTGATCTAAATACTAAAAGCAAAAAAATAAAAGAAGACTGTTAGTTCAGGTCTTTGGCGTCTACTAAATGCCACTGCATCCATTGTACCGTGACTGTACTTAATGCTGTAAAATTCCACTGAAATAAAAAGGGCAGAATGTAGACTATGTGCAGACTAGTGGATTTCATACTGTGTTCAAAGGGCCCCCCAGAGCAAACTTGTGTTCTGTGACTACTAGCGGATGTCTTCTATCATTACTAGTGGTATGTCTTCTATTATTACTAGCAGTATGTGTTTTATTATTACTAGCGGTATGTGTTCTATGACTGCTAGCAGTATGTCTTCTATGACTACTAGCGGTATGTGTTCTATTATTACTAGTGGTATGTGTTCTATTACTGCTAGCGGTATGTGTTCTATTATTACTAGTGGTATGTCTTCTATTATTACTAGTGGTATGTCTTCTATGACTACTAGCGGTATGTGTTCTATTACTGCTAGCGGTATGTGTTCTATTATTACTAGTGGTATGTCTTCTATTATTACTAGTGGTATGTGTTCTATTATTACTAGTGGTATGTGTTCTATTATTGCTAGTGGTATGTGTTCTATTATTACTAGTGGTATGTGTTCTATTATTACTAGTGGTATGTGTTCTATTATTACTAGTGGTATGTGTTCTATGACTACTAGTGGTATGTGTTCTATTATTACTAGTGGTATGTGTTCTATGACTGCTAGTGGATGTGTTCTATTATTACTAGTGGTATGTGTTCTATGACTACTAGTGGTATGTGTTCTATGACTACTAGTGGTATGTGTTCTATTATTACTAGTGGTATGTGTTCTATTATTACTAGTGGTATGTGTTCTATGACTGCTAGAGGTATGTGTTCTATTATTACTAGTGGTATGTGTTCTATTATTACTAGTGGTATGTGTTCTATGACTGCTAGTGGTATGTGTTCTATTATTACTAGTGGTATGTGTTCTATTATTACTAGTGGTATGTGTTCTATTATTACTAGTGGTATGTGTTCTATGACTGCTAGTGGTATGTGTTCTATTATTACTAGTGGTATGTGTTCTATTATTACTAGTGGTATGTGTTCTATTATTACTAGTGGTATGTGTTCTATGACTACTAGTGGTATGTGTTCTATTATTACTAGTGGTATGTGTTCTGTGACTACTAGCGGTATGTGTTCTATTATTACTAGTGGTATGTGTTCTATTATTACTAGTGGTATGTGTTCTATTATTGCTAGTGGTATGTGTTCTATTATTACTAGTGGTATGTGTTCTATTACTGCTAGTGGTATGTGTTCTATTATTACTAGTGGTATGTGTTCTATTATTGCTAGTGGTATGTGTTCTATTATTGCTAGTGGTATGTGTTCTATTATTACTAGTGGTATGTGTTCTGTGACTGCTAGCGGTATGTCTTCTATGACTAGTAGCGGTATGTGTTCTATGACTACTAGTGGTATGTGTTCTATGACTACTAGTGGTATGTGTTCAGTGACTACTAGCAGATGTGTTCTATGACTACTAGTGGTATGTGTTCTATGACTACTAGAGGATGTGTTCTATGACTACTAGTGGTATGTGTTCTATTACAACTAGTGGTATGTGTTCTATGACTACTAGTGGTATGTGTTCTATGACTACTAGTGGTATGTGTTCTATTACAACTAGTGGTATGTGTTCTATGACTACTAGTGGTATGTGTTCTATGACTATTAGTGGTATGTGTTTTATGACTACTAGCGGTATGTGTTCTATGACTACTAGTGGTATGTGTTTTATGACTACTAGCAGATGTGTTCTATGACTGCTAGTGGATGTGTTTTATGACTACTAGCGGTATGTGTTCTATGACTGCTAGTGGTATGTGTTCTTTGACTGCTAGCGGATGTGTTCTATTATTACTAGCGATATGTGTTCTATGACTACTAGTGGTATGTCTTCTATGACTACTAGCGGTATGTGTTCTATGACTGCTAGCGGATGTGTTCTATGACTGCTAGCGGATGTGTTCTATGACTACTAGTGGTATGTGTTCTATGACTGCTAGAGGTATGTGTTATATGACAACTAGCGGTATGTGTTATATGACTACTAGTGGTATGTGTTCTATGACTACTAGTGGTATGTGTTCTATGACTACTAGTGGTATGTGTTCTATGACTACTAGTGGTATGTCTTCTATGACTGCTAGCGGTATGTGTTATATGACTGCTAGCGAATGTGTTGTATGACTGGAAAACAATCTGGATCAGAGCGCTCTTATCTGGATAGGATGGGCGTCCTAAGAGACACTACACCACCCAGGAATAAAGACACAGGAAACCTTCTTAGTTCCAAACGACTAACTCTCTTTATTCAACAACACAGAGGTTTTTAGACAGCATTTTGGGAATTTCCCAACATGGCAACAAATGGCAATGTAATACAATTCAATAGATACAATAGGAAACACCAAACGGTAGAGCCATGACACAATGGACTGTTGGGTAAAGGCTTGCAATACCATGGGACCCCCTGGGGCTACTGTACACACATGGACAACACAGAGGCTGACAGGCAATATGACTGACACAATCAACAACACAGCACAATGGAACCAGGTATTACATACAATTAGAACCCCAGACCAATCACATCACACAGACAACAATGGATACACAACAGAGAGGAAATTAGTAGGTGGAACCCTAATCGACCTCTGGACCAGACAGTAATACAATACACATTTCAAGTAGCCTTGCCCAAACACAAATAATTAACCCCTAACTGCCCAGTTCCTTTAAAGCAAGCCAGCAGGCTATGATTTTATCTTTTTGGCACAGCTGTCTGCCAGTATAACGTCCCAAAGTTCTCCATAGCCTGCGACAATGGGCTGACAATCCGTACGCCCAGAGAGAGCTTCCAGTAACGGACTATGATCCATTACATTTCTCCCCCTTTTTAGTACCCAGCCAGCGGCAGCTTGGTCGAACGCTGGCTTGGGACTCCGGGTGATCCATGTGGATAACCCCTTGTCCTAAGCCAGGAATAAAACATTAGCTCCTTGTCCTGGGCTGTGAAGCAAATGGTCAGCCCTTGGTCCTGGGCTGAGCAAGGAATGGTTAGCATCTTTTCCTGGGCTAAGAAACAGGGAAGAAGCCCCTTGTCCTAGGCTGGCAAAAAACCTGTGAGCCCCTTGTCCTGGGCCAGGAAACAAATTGTGAGCCCCTTGTCCTGGGCCAGGAAAAAGTGGTAGCTTCTGGTCCTGGGCTAGCAGCATGTTGGGGGGACTCTGCCGGTCCGTGATCGAGGTAGAGCTTGGGTCAGATTCCCCTGGGTTTGGGGCCATTGGTTCTGGATCCAGGGCCAGTCTATGAGGTGGAGTTCCATGGGGCCAAGGGGCTTCCACCAACGTAACTGGACTGGGAACAGGTGGGTTCTGGCAGCCCTTCTTTATACTCCAGGGGTCCAGTTGAGGACCATCCTGTGGGTAGATGGAGGTATCTCCCCTTTTTCTATGGCAGGTACCACATAGTTGATGGAGAGGATGTTGCTCCCACTCTCCTGTGCTGGGACGACAGAGCCCCTAGAGAAGACGGTGGTCCCCCTCCCTGATCATGGTCAGGGGGACCCCTAGAGAGGACAGGGGTCACGCTCTCTAAAGCTGGGGCAAGATTCAGGGGCCCCCTGGGAAGGATGGTGGTCCTGCTTCCCGGAGCAGGGGCATCAACATGACTGGTGAGTAGCATACTCCCTCTCACCAGTCCAGGGAACAGGAACACAGAGGAGGATACTGGTCCCACTCCCCAAGGATGAAACAACAAAATTCACAGGGAGGACGTCGGTCCCACTCCCTATTGCAGTGTTAGCACTTGCCCTGGTGAGGAGCGGATTCCCACTCACCAGGCTCAGGTCAACATATGCAGGGGCAACAAAGGGACCGCTAGTGAGGACCTGAGTTCCACCCACCACGGTAGGGTTAGCAGGGAAACTATGACTTTGGGAACCCCGTGTAGCTAATAGACCTCCTTGACAAGGACCGTAGACAACTCTTTAGCGGATACAAATTTTTTTAAAGGAATGAAGTGAATCATTTTAGAAAATCGGTCAACGACCATGAGGATGACTGTGTTACCATTAGACAAAGGGAGGTCGACTATGAAGTCCATGTCCATGGCAAGGTGTGACCATGGCTTCTCCCCATTAGGTATGGGTTGGAGAAGGCCCACTGGAAGGTGACGGGGTGATTTAGCCTGTGCACAGACTGAACAGGAAGCGACAAAGGCAGCAATATCTTTGTTACGTTCTGGCCACCAGAAAAGACGGGAAACCAACCAGAGAAGCTGGTTCTTACTGGGATGCCCTGCTGATTTCGTATTATGATATGTGGAAAGTACCTTGGTACTGAGGTTACTAGGTACGAAACAGCTCCCAGAAGGAGTCTCAGGAGGTGCATCTACTTGGGTGGCCCGTATTCTCTCCCTGAGGGGAGATGCAATGCTTATACGTATGGTGGCAAGTACTCGGTCTGATAATAGGACTAGGAGGGCTCTCCTCCTTAGCACCCGAGAACTGTCTGGAAATGGCATCAGCCCAGACATTCTTGGTACCTGGCAGGTACGAGACCACATAATTAAAATGGGACAGAAATAAGGCCCATTGGGCCTGTCTTGGAGTCAAGAGCTTAGCTTCAGGCAGGTATGTGAGTTTTTTATGATCAGTGAGGATTAGGATTGGCATTAAGGTTTCCTCAAGCAAATGCCTCCATTCTTAGAGAGTGAGTATCATAATTGCACTCTGCAGGACTTAGCTTCTTCGAGAAATACCCACATGGGTGCAAATGGCTCTCAGGAGTAGGATGTTGAGACAGGAGGGCTCCTACTCCTGTCTCAGACACATTGACCTCAAGGATGAATGGAAGTTCAGGTTTCAGGTGTGCCAAAATGGGTACTGCGACAAAGGCGACTTTTAATGTATCAAATGCTTTGATAGCCTCTGGAGACCAGTGCGTGGGGTTATCGTTGGTAAGGGACACGTTGCAGGGAGCAGAGACCTACGGGTCGCGGCCACTCGAGAACAGCCGAGAGTTTCTCGGGGTCCATAGTGAAACCGACCTCTGAGATTACCTAGCCCAAGAAGGTGACCTGTTTGCAGTGGAACCCACATTTTTCTAAATTGCAAAATAGATTATTATCTCTTAATTTTTGAAGAACTCGGGCTACATCTGCATGGTTGCTTTCCATGGAGGCGGAACAGGTCAGGATGTCATCTATATATACCACCACTCATTGTTGGAGCATGTCCTGGAGGACTTCATTTAACCCTTTGAGTGCCAGAGGGGTATGCAACGCATTGCAAAGCAATGCATTGTGTACCCCCTCTGGCACTCAAAGGGTTAAGAATTCCTGGAAAACTGCGGGAGCATTGCAGAGACCAAAGGGTATTACAAGGTATTTGTAATGCCTGCTCCTGGTGTTAAATGCGGTTTTCCATTCGTGGCCCTTGTTCATCCATACCAAATTGTACACCCCCCACAGATCGAGCTTGGTGAACACCTTGGACCCTTTTAATCAATCTAATAGCTCGGTAGTAAGTGGAATTGGGTAGGCATTTTTGACCGTGATACGGTTGAGCCTCCTGTAATCGATACAGGGTCTCAGTTCTCCACTCTTTTTCTTCACAAAGAAGAATTCAGCCCCAGCAGGAGAAAAGGACTAGTGGATGAACCCCCGGGACAGCGCATCAGCAACATACTCCTCTATGGCCTTATTCTCCGTGCTAGAAAGAGAGTAGACTCGACCTCGAGGGGGTATGGCCCTCAAGTTGCAATTCAATGGTACAATAGTATGGGCGGTGAGGTGGCAGCTCACCCGCCCGGCCCTTATCGAATATATCCCGGAACTCTTGGTACTCTTCAGGCAACAAAGATACCAGGGATGTGGTTAGCACCCTCCCCACTCTCACTAGGCATGTCTTGGAACAGCTGGGTGACCATGCCATGACTTCGGCCCTTACCCAATCGAATATGGGATTGTGTCTGTGCAACCATGGATAACCCAGGATCACAGGATAGTGAGGAGAGTGGATCACCTCGAACTGTAAACTTTCGTGATGGAGATCCCCTACAGCCATGAACAAAGAAGCGGTTTCGTGGGTGACCTGCGATGGCTGTAGGGGTCTGCCATCAATCGTCTCAATGGCAAGTGGAGTGGTACAGAGCTGCAATGGAATGGAGTGCTTCTGGGTGAAGGCAATGTCAATAAAGAGGCCTGCTGCACCGGAGTCAATAAGTGCCTCTGTAATAATGGAAAACTCAACGGAGACTAGTGGTTTATCCTTCTGGATAGCCAGGGACGCTGATATGCCACCTAAGTTCTGTCCCCTATAGGACCTTAGGTGCAGGCGTTTCCCGGACGTGTGGGGCAAGTTCGCAGCATATGCCCTGCCTTACCGCAGTAAAGGCACAGGCCCTCCCTCCTCCTAAACGCCCTTTCAGCAACCGAAAGGTGAGTGAACCCAAGCTGCATGGGCTCCACATTGCATGAGGTCTCAAGACTAGGAGGAGTGGGAGGAGAGGGAGGCACAGGTGGGGATGAAAAGCTTGGGGCTGAATGGATGGGATGCCTCCACAGGTGCTCCCTAAAGGAAGGTCTGTCACGGATACGGGAGTCAATCAATATACAATATGAGACCAATTCCTCTAAATCTCTGGGGAGGTCCTGGGCTAAAATCTCATATTTAACTGTATCTGAAATCCAATTAAAAAAAAACAGCCATGAGAGCCTCATTATTCCAACCAACCTCAGCTGCCAGGGTACAAAACTCTATGGCATAATCTGAAAACATCCTTGTACCCTGCTGGATGGACATTAGTTGTCTGGCAGCCGAGGTGGATACCCTTTTAAAGGATGCCACAAACTCAGGGTAATAGTATACAATAGGTTTCTGAATCTACCAAAGGGGGTTAGCCCATGCCAAGTCCCTGTCAGAGAGTAAGGAAATCACAAGGCCCACCTTACGCTTATCAGATGGAAAGGACTGTGGTACCATCTCCAGACAGATACCAAGCTGGTTCAGGAAATCTCTGCACTGGTTAGGGTCGCCCCCATAACGCTGGGGAAGCGAGGTGGACCCAGTCATGCCTCTAGCAACATTAGAATCATTATTGACAGTCAGAGCGGGAGTGGTAGCAGCTATAGGGGCAGCCTGCGCCGGGGGTTGCTGAGGTGGTGGAGCCAGATGCGCAGTACGGAGCAACAAAGTCTGGAGGGCTAATGTAAACTGGTCAATGCGCTGGTCTGCCTGGTCCAGCCTGAAAAAATATTCGGTGGATTGCCTGTGCCTGCTGAATTCATGGTCCTTGTGTACTGTTATGGACCAGGAACCAGACAGACACAAATATATAAAGTGCATTGTTATTAAAATAACAAAAGCAAACAAAGCAAAAAAGTGATCCAGAAGCGTAAATCAAAAGACAAGCCAGGGTCAGGAACCAAAACAGGTACTCAGAGAAGCTGGGGTCAGGAATACGGAGATCAGCAAACTCAGGAACAATCCAGGAGCCAGGAGGGACGTCAGAAGAAGCCAGGTCACACACAGGTAGTCAGCAACACAGTAGAACACTCTTGCAGCCAGAAGCAAACACAAAGGCAATCAGGTAGTGAGCCAACCTGCTTTAAGTTCCTGGGAGGGTTGGCTTTTGGCTGATAGCAGTCAGGTGAGCAAACACAGAGGTCAGCTGATCAGCCTGATCCAGCAGAGGGAAGGCAGCAGTAATGGATAGCAGAGCACTAGATTAGCTCAGACAGTAGAATCGAGCTGCAGAGTAGAGCAGCTCAGCCAAACCTTGACCCTACCTTACAAATAAATAAAATGAATAATATCATAAAAGATTGTTCTAAATAAAAAAATGGCATACATATTGGTGCTTTTTGAAAGAGGTTTTGAAATCTCTTGTTTGTTACAAAGTAACAGATCAACTTTAAAGTGGAACTTTCACCCCCAAGACACATTATCTAATTTTATTATTGTTCCCCAATGGTGTATGAATTGGCATTTTTTTTTTTGTAACAAAAATTTAATACGTTAAGAGATATTACATGTTAAAGTTGGAGTTCCTGCAAGATCCTCTTCCAGAGGCGTAACTAGAAGTAACTGGACCCTGGTGCAAAAACTGCCAGAGGCCCCAAATCTCCACACTGCCCCCAATGTCCACTTCTTCACATTGCCCCCAACTCTCCACATTGCTCCCAACTCTCCACATTGCCCCCAACTCTCCACATTGCCCCACTGGGTATCTCCACATTGCCCCCAATGTCCTCCTCTTCACATTGCCCCCAACTCTACACATTGCCCCCAATGTCCTCCTCTTCACATTGCCCCCAACTCTACACATTGCCCCCAATGTCCTCCTCTTCACATTGCCCCCAACTCTCCATATTGCCCCAATGTCCTCCTCTTCACATTGCCCCCAACTCTCCACATTTCCCCCAATGTCCTCCTCTCCACATTGCCCCAACTCTCCATACTGCCCCCAATGTCCTCCTCTCCACATTGCCCCCATCTCTACACATTGCCCCCAATGTCCTACTCTCCACATTGCCCCCATCTCTACACATTGCCCCCAATGTCCTCCTCTACACATTGCCCCCAACTTTCCACATTGCCCCAATGTACTCCTCTTCACATTGCCCCCAACTCTCCACATATGTCCCCCAATGTCCTCCTCTCCACATTACCCCCAACTCTCCACATTGCCTCCAATGTCCTCCTCTCCACATTGCTTCCACCTCTCCACATTGCCCCCAATGTCCACCTCTCCACACAGCCCCCAACTCTCCACATTGCCCCCATTGACTATCTCCTACATCCCTGGTGGTCCAGTGGCGTGGCAGGACAGGTCTGTGCCTCTTTCGGCACAGACCTCTATTAAGAGCTGGATCTCCTGTGCTGTCCTCTCTCTAGTAATGCAGAGTGCCTGGAGATGATGTAATCTCCCACAGCTCTGCATTACTAGAGCACCAACGAGGGACAGCTCTTGTTAGAGGTCCGTGGTGCCGTGTGTGTGTGTGGGGGGGGGGGTTGTGACCCCTGCGACCCCTATTGTTATGCCACTGGCCTCTATGTAGAATATTGGAACCAGCAAGCTCCCATCAATGTACTTAATAAGTAGCCTACATTTCAGTACAGTTCAACTTTCGAATTGTAGGCTACTTGTCAAGCGCTTGCTGGTCCCAACATGGTATGAAGAGGCACGTGAACGCGCTCAGAGGGAGAGCTGGGAGGGAGGAGAATTTGGGACGTGGGGATGTCCAGCAGAGCTGTGCCGAAGTAGTGTTGTGCCGCAGAAGGTGGAAGAACTTGCAAGAACTCCAACTTTAACATGTCAAATTTCTTAAGGTATTAATTAAAAAAAAAACAAACAATCCATACACCATGGGGTACAATAATAAATAAGATAGCGTGTCTTGGGGATCAAAGTTCCCCTTTAACCCTCTGAGTTCCAGAGGGGTGCGCAACGCATTGCGGAGTTAAGCAAACTGTTTTGTGTCCTTGAGAATACAGATCTCAGTGACTCTGAGTCCTTCAGATCTCAGGCCTGGGAGTAGAATTCTGTATTTTCACAATCCTTTTATTCTTCTGTTTGACAAAAACAATAAAATGTAATTGGGGAACAGTCAGTATAAACAGAACTGATCCTGATGCACTGGGACTCATCAGATCTACTATCAAGGCCAGCAGAACTCGACCGAGCCACGTAACACTTGGGCCACCGGGAAATGAGATGGGAAAATGCTCTTCCCTACACAAAATTGGTCTGTAATTGAAAGAGTATTCCCCTCGCTCTGCGCCAGTTCTACAGCGATCTCACTCTCCAGTCAAGTAGCTCTCAGTGATAAATTAAACTCTCGAGCCGCAGACTGAGCAATGTCACAGATGTCTGAATCCATCATTTTTATGTCGATACAAAGTGACTGCTTTCCTCTCTCCATTTACAGCTTCAGCCATCAAATAGACCCTCAATATTCCAATTATTTTCCTCTCTGGATTCTTGTATCACCCGTTCTGTCTCAGAATTTAGTGTAATTATCCGAATGTTCCTGTCTAAGAGACACACAACAATTCTTTCTCTTTCAGACTGTTTTCTGATACCAATTTCATGATTTTCTCTCTCTCTCTTTCTCTCTCTCTATATATATATATATATTCATATATGTATGCTACGCATTAAACGGACCCAATGTAAATTTTTATTTTACAAACATTAATTCTTCCACGGCCAGTGCGGCTACATATTTTTTGGATGGAGGGTTTGGTGGGTAATGCATTGCTGTGCAGTTTCAGTGAGTGGGGGAGGTAATGTAGGGATAAGACAGGAAGTCAGTGCTAGGGGAGGTGGGTAATGCATTGCTGAGCAGTGTCAGTGAGTGGGGAGGTAATGTAGGGATAGGACAGGAAGTCAGTGTTAGGGGAGGAGGGTAATACATTGCTGTGCAGTTTCAGTGAGTGGGGAGTTAATGCAGAGATATGATATAAAGTCAGTGCTAGGGGAGGTGGGTAATGCATTGCTGAGCAGTGTCAGTGAGTGGAGGAGGTAATGTAGGGATAAGACAGGAAGTCAGTGCTAGGGGAGGTGGGTAATACATTGCTGAGCAGTGTCAGTGAGTGGGGAGGTAATGTAGGGATAGGACAGGAAGTCAGTGTTAGGGGAGGAGGGTAATACATTGCTGAGCAGTGTCAGTGAGCGGGGTAGGTAATGTAGGGATAAGACAGGAAGTCAGTGCTAGGGGAGGTGGGTAATGCATTGCTGAGCAGTATCAGTGAGTGGGGGAGGTAATGTAGGGATAAGACAGGAAGTCAGTGGTAGGGGAGGTGGGTAATGCATTGCTGAGCAGTGTCACTGAGTGGGGTAGGTAATGTAGGGATAAGACAGGAAGTCAGTGGTAGGGGAGGTGGGTAATGCATTGCTGAGCAGTGTCAGTGAGTGGGGGAGGTAATGTAGGGATAAGATAGGAAGTCAGTGCTAGGGGAGGTGGGTAATGCATTGCTGAGCAGTGTCAGTGAGTGGGGGAGGTAATGTAGGGATAAGACAGGAAGTCAGTGCTAGGGGAGGTGGTAATGCATTGCTGAGCAGTGTCAGTGAGTGGGGGAGGTAATGTAGGGATAAGACAGGAAGTCAGTGTTAGGGGAGGTGGGTAATGTATTGCTGAGAAGTGTCAGTGAGTGGGGAGGTAATGTAGGGATAAGACAGGAAGTCAGTGCTAGGGGAGGTGGGTAATGCATTGCTGAGCAGTGTAAGTGAGTGGGGGAGGTAATGTAGGGATAAGACAGGAAGTCAGTGCTAGCGGAGGTGGGTAATACATTGCTGAGCAGTATCAGTGAGTGGGGGAGGTAATGTAGGGATAAGACAGGAAGTCAGTGTTAGGGAGGTGGGTAATGTATTGCTGAGAAGTGTCAGTGAGTGGGGGAGGTAATGTAGGGATAAGACAGGAAGTCAGTGCTAGGGGAGGTGGGTAATGCATTGCTGAGCAGTGTCAGTGAGTGGGGAGGTAATGTAGGGATAAGACTGGAAGTCAGTGCTAGGGGAGGTGGGTAATACATTGCTGAGCAGTGTCAGTGAGTGGGGAGGTAATGTAGGGATAAGACAGGAAATCAGTGCTAGGGGAGGTGGGTAATGCATTAATGAGCAGTGTCAGTGAGTGGGGGAGGTAATGTAGGGATAAGACAGGAAGTCAGTGCTAGGGGAGGTGGGTAATGCATTGCTGAGCAGTGTCAGTGAGTGGGAGGTAATGTAGGGATAAGACAGGAAGTCAGTGCTAGGGGAGGTGGGTAATGCATTACTGAGCAGTGTCAGTGAGTGGGGAGGTAATGTAGGGATAAGACAGGAAGTCAGTGCTAGGGGAGGAGGGTGATGCATTACTGAGCAGTGTCAGTGAGTGGGGGAGGAAATGTAGGGATAAAATAGGAAGTCAGTGCTAGGGGAGGTGGGTAATGCATTGCTGAGGAGTGTCAGTGTGTGGGGAGGTAATGTAGGGATAAGATAGAAAGTCAGTGCTAGGGGAGGTGGGTAATGCATTACTGAGCAGTGTCAGTGAGAGGGGAGGTAATGTAGGGATAAGATAGGAAGTCAGTGCTAGGGGAGGTGGGTAATGCATTGCTGAGCAGTGTCAGTGAGTGGGGAGGTAATGTAGGGATAAGACAGGAAATCAGTGCTAGCGGAGGTGGGTAATACATTGCTGAGCAGTATCAGTGAGTGGGGGAGGTAATGTAGGGATAAGACAGGAAGTCAGTGTTAGGGGAGGTGGGTAATGCATTACTGAGCAGTGTCAGTGAGTGGGGAGGTAATGCAGGCATAAGATAGAAAGTCAGTGCTAGGGGAGGTGGGTAATGCATAACTGAGCAGTGTCAGTGAGTGGGGAGGTAATGTAGGGATAAGATAGGAAGTCAGTGCTAGGGGAGGTGGGTAATGCATTGCTGAGCAGTTTCAGTGAGTGGGGAGGTAATGTAGGGATAAGACAGGAAGTCAGTGCTAGGGGAGGTGGGTAATGCATTGCTGAGCAGTGTCAGAGAGTGGGGAGGTAATGTAGGGTAATATAGGAAGTCAGTGCTAGGAGAGGTGTATAATACATTGCTGAGCAGTGTCAGTGAGTGGGGGAGGTAATGTAGGGATAAGACAGGAAGTCAGTGCTATGGGAGGTGGGTAATGCATTACTGAGCAGTGTCAGTGAGTGGGGAGCTAATGTAGGGATAAGACAGGAAGTCAGTGCTACGGGAGGTGGTTAATGCATTGCTGAGCAGTGTCAGTGAGTGGGGGAGGTAATGTAGGGATAAGACAGGAAGTCAGTGCTAGGGGAGGTGGGTAATGCATTACTGAGCAGTATCAGTGAGTGGGGAGGTAATGTAGGGATAAGACAGGAAGTCAGTGCTAGGGGAGGTGGGTAATGCATTGCTGAGCAGTGTCAGTGAGTGGGGGAGGTAATGTAGGGATAAGACAGGAAGTCAGTGCTAGGGGAGGTGGGTAATGCATAACTGAGCAGTGTCAGTGAGTGGGGAGGTAATGTAGGGATAAGATAGGAAGTCAGTGCTAGGGGAGGTGGGTAATGCATTGCTGAGCAGTTTCAGTGAGTGGGGAGGTAATGTAGGAATAAGACAGGAAGTCAGTGCTAGGGGAGGTGGGTAATGCATTGCTGAGCAGTGTCAGAGAGTGGGGAGGTAATGTAGGGATAAGATAGAAAGTCAGTGCTAGGGGAGGTGGGTAATGCATTACTGAGCAGTGTCAGTGAATGAGGAGATAATACAGATATAAGACAGAAATTCAGTGCTAGGGGAGGTGGGTAATGCACTGCTGAGCAGTGTCAGTGAGTGGGGGAGGTAATGTAGGGATAAGATAGGAAGTCAGTGCTAGGGGAGGTGGGTAATGCATTGCTGAGCAGTGTCAGTGAGTGGGGGAAGTAATTTAGAGATAAGATAGGAATTCAGTGCTAGGGAAGGTGGGCAATGCATTGCTAAGCAGTGTCAGTGAGTGGGGAGGTAATGTAGGAATAAGACAGAAATTCAGTGCTAGGGGAGGTGGGTAATGCACTACTGAGCAGTGTCAGTGAGTGGGGAAGTAATTTAGGGATAAGATAGGAATTCAGTGCTTGGAGAGGTGGGCAATGCATTGCTGAGCAGTGTTAGTGAGTGGTGAGGTAATGTAGGCATAAGACAGGAAGTCAATGCTAGGGGAGATGGGTAATACATTGCTGAGCAGTGTCAGTGAGTGGGGAGGTGATGTAGGGATAAGACAGGAAGTCAGTGCTAGGGGAGGTGGGTAATGCATTGCTGAGCAGTGTCAGTGAGTGAGGAGATAATGTAGGGATAAGACAGGAAGTCAGTGCTAGGGGAGGTGGGTAATGCATTGCTGAGCAGTGTCAGAGAGTGGGGGAGGTAATGTAGGGATAAGATAGAAAGTCAGTGTTAGGGGAGGTGGGTAATGCATTACTTAGCAGTGTCAGTGAATGGGGAGATAATACAGATATAAGACAGAAATTCAGTGCTAGGGATGTGGGTAATGCACTGCTGAGCAGTGTCAGTGAGTGGGGGAGGTAATGTAGGGATAAAATAGGAAGTCAGTGCTAGGGAAGGGGGGCAATGCATTGCTAAGCAGTGTCAGTGAGTGGGGAGGTAATGTAGGAATAAGACAGAAATTCAGTGCTAGGGGAGGTGGGTAATGCATTGCTGAGCAGTGTCAGTGAGTGGGGGAAGTAATTTAGGGATAAGATAGGAATTCAGTGCTAGGAGAGGTGGGCAATGCATTGCTGAGCAGTGTTAGTGAGTGGTGAGGTAATGTAGGCATAAGACAGGAAGTCAGTGCTAGGTGAGTTGGGTAATGTATTGCTGAGCAGTGTCTGTGAGTAGGGAGGTAATGTAGGGATAAAATAGGAAGCCAGTGTTAGTGGAGGTGGGTAATGCATTGCTGAGCAGTGTCAGTGAGTGGAGAGTTAATGGAGAGATGAGATATGAAGTCAGTGCTAGGGGAGGTGGGTAATGCATTACTGAGCAGTGTCAGTGAGTGGGGAGGTAATGTAGGATAAGACAGGAAGTCAGTACTAGGGGAGGTGGGTAATGCATTGCTGAGCAGTGTCAGTGAGTGGGGGAGGTAATGTAGGGATAAGACAGGAAGTCAGTGCTAGGGGAGGTGGGTAATGCACTGCTGAGCAGTGTCAGTGAGTGGGGAGGTAATGTAGGGATAAGACAGGAAGTCAGTGCTAGGGGAGGTGGGTAATGCATTACTGAGGAGTGTCAATGTGTGGGGGAGGAAATGTAGGGATAAAATAGGAAGTCAGTGCTAGGGGAGGTGGGTAATACATTACTGAGCAGTGTCAGTGAGTGGGGGAAGTAATGTAGGGATAAGACAGGAAGTCAGTGCTAGAGGAGGTGGGCAATGCATTGCTGAGCAGTGTCAGTAAGTGGGGAGGTAATATAGAGATAAGATGATGTCAGTGGTAGGGGTGGAGGGTAATGCATTACAGAGCAGTGTCTGTGAGTGGGGAAGGTAATGTAGGGATAGGACAGGACGTCAGTGCTAGTGGAGGTGGGTAATGCATTACTGAACAGTGTCAGTGAGTGGAGGAGGTAATGTAGGGATAGGACAGGAAGTCAGTGCTAGGAAGGTGGGTAAAGTATTGCTGAGCAGCGTTAGTTAGTGGGGAAGGTATTTTAGGGGTATGGGAGAAAGTCAGTTGTAGGGGTGGGTGGGTAATGCATTGCTGAGCAGTGATAGTGAGTGGGGGAGGTAATGTGGGTATAAGATAGGAAATCAGTCCTAGGAGAGATGGGTAATGCATTGCTGCGGAGTAATCAGTGAGTGTGGAGGCAATGTAGTGATAAGACAGGAAGTCAATAGTAGGGGAGGTAGGTAATACATTGCTTAGCAGTGTCAGTGAGTGGGGAGGTAATGGAGAGATAAGACAGGAAGTCAGTGCTAGGGGAGGTGGGTAATGCATTCCTGAGCAGTGTCAATGAATGGGAGATAATACAGATATAAGACAGAAATTCAGTGCTAGGGGAGGTGGGTAATGCACTGCTGAGCAGTGTCAGTGAGTGGGGGAGGTAATGTAGGGATAAGATAGGAAGTCAGTGCTAGGGGAGGTGGGTAATGCATTGCTGAGCAGTGTCAGTGAGTGGGGGAAGTAATTTAGGTATAAGATATGAATTCAGTGCTAGGGGAGGTGGGCAATGGATTGCTGAGCAGTGTCAGTGAGTGGGGAGGTAATGTAGGAATAAGACAGGAAGCCAGTGCAATGGGAGGTGGGTAATGCATTGCTGAGCAGTGTCAGTGAGTGGGGGATGTAATGTAGGCATAAGACAGGAAGTCAGTGCTAGGGGAGGTGGGTAATTCATTGCTGAGCAGTGTCAGTGAGTGGGGGAGGTAATGTAGGGATAAGACAGGAAGTCAGTGCTAGGGGAGGTGGGTAATGCACTGCTGAGCAGTGTCAGTGAGTGCGGAGGTAATGTAGTGATAAGACAGGAAGTCAATGCTAGGGGTGGTGGGTAATGCATTGCTGAGCAGTGTCAGTGAGTGGGGAGGTAATGTAAAGATGAGATAGGAAGTCAGTGCTAGGGGAGGAGGGTAACGCATTGCTGAGCAGTGTCAGTGAGTGGGGGAGGTAATGTAGGGATACGATTGGAAGTCAGTGCTAAGAGAGGAGGGTAATGCATTGCTGAGAAGTGTCAGTGAGTGGGGGAGGTAATGTATTGGTAAGATAGGAAGTCAGTGCTAGGGGAGGTGGGTAATGCATTGCTGTGCAGTGTCAGTGAGTGGGGAGGTAATGGAGAGATAAGATATAAAGTCAGTGCTAGGGGAGGTGATAATGCATTGCTCAGCAGTGTCAATGTGTGGGGGAGGAAATGTAGGGATAAGATAGGAAGTCAGTGCTAGGGGTGGTGGGCAATGCATTGCTGAACAGTATCAGTGAGTGGGGGAGGTAATGTAGGGATAAGACAGGAAGTCAGTGCTAGGGGAGGTGGGTAATGCATTGCTAAACAGTGTCAGTGTGTGGGGGAGGAAATGTAGGGATAAAATAGGAAGTCAGTGCTAGGGGAGGTGGGTAATACATTGCTGAGCAGTGTCAGTGAGTGGGGGAGGTAATGTAGGGATAAGACAGGAAGTCAGTGCTAGGGGAGGTGGGCAATGCATTGCTGAGCAGTGTCAGTAAGTGGGGAGGTAATATAGAGATAAGATGATGTCAGTGGTAGGGGTGGAGGGTAATGCATTACAGAGCAGTGTCTGTGAGTGGGGAAGGTAATGTAGGGATAGGACAGGACGTCAGTGCTAGTGGAGGTGGGTAATGCATTACTGAACAGTGTCAGTGAGTGGAGGAGGTAATGTAGGGATAGGACAGGAAGTCAGTGCTAGGGAAGGTGGGTAAAGTATTGCTGAGCAGCGTTAGTTAGTGGGGAAGGTATTTTAGGGGTATGGGAGAAAGTCAGTTGTAGGGGTGGGTGGGTAATGCATTGCTGAGCAGTGATAGTGAGTGGGGGAGGTAATGTGGGTATAAGATAGGAAATCAGTCCTAGGAGAGATGGGTAATGCATTGCTGCGGAGTAATCAGTGAGTGGGGAGGCAATGTAGTGATAAGACAGGAAGTCAATAGTAGGGGAGGTAGGTAATACATTGCTGAGCAGTGTCAGTGAGTGGGGAGGTAATGGAGAGATAAGACAGGAAGTCAGTGCTAGGGGAGGTGGGTAATGCATTCCTGAGCAGTGTCAATGAATGGGGAGATAATACAGATATAAGACAGAAATTCAGTGCTAGGGGAGGTGGGTAATGCACTGCTGAGCAGTGTCAGTGAGTGGGGGAGGTAATGTAGGATAAGATAGGAAGTCAGTGCTAGGGGAGGTGGGTAATGCATTGCTGAGCAGTGTCAGTGAGTGGGGGAAGTAATTTAGGTATAAGATATGAATTCAGTGCTAGGGGAGGTGGGCAATGGATTGCTGAGCAGTGTCAGTGAGTGGTGAGGTAATGTAGGAATAAGACAGGAAGCCAGTGCAATGGGAGGTGGGTAATGCATTGCTGAGCAGTGTCAGTGAGTGGGGAGGTAATGTAGGGAGAAGACAGGAAGTCAGTGCTAGGGGAGGTGGGTAATGCACTGCTGAGCAGTGTCAGTGAGTGGGGAGGTAATGTAGTGATAAGACAGGAAGTCAATGCTAGGGGTGGTGGGTAATGCATTGCTCAGCAGTGTCAGTGAGTGGGGAGGTAATGTAAAGATAAGATAGGAAGTCAGTGCTAGGGGAGGAGGGTAACGCATTGCTGAGCAGTGTCAGTGAGTGGGGGAGGTAATGTAGGGATACGATTGGAAGTCAGTGCTAAGAGAGGAGGGTAATGCATTGCTGAGAAGTGTCAGTGAGTGGGGGAGGTAATGTATTGGTAAGATAGGAAGTCAGTGCTAGGGGAGGTGGGTAATGCATTGCTGTGCAGTGTCAGTGAGTGGGGAGGTAATGGAGAGATAAGATATAAAGTCAGTGCTAGGGGAGGTGATAATGCATTGCTGAGCAGTGTCAATGTGTGGGGGAGGAAATGTAGGGATAAGATAGGAAGTCAGTGCTAGGGGTGGTGGGCAATGCATTGCTGAGCAGTATCAGTGAGTGGGGGAGGTAATGTAGGGATAAGACAGGAAGTCAGTGCTAGGGGAGGTGGGTAATGCATTGCTAAACAGTGTCAGTGAGTAGGGAGGTAATGTAGAGATAAGATAGGAAATCAGTGGTAGGGGAGGAGGGTAATGCATTACTGAGCAGTGTCAGTGAGTGGGGAGGTAATGTAGGGATAAGACAGGAAGTCAGTGCTAGGAGAGGTGTGTAATAAATTGCTGAGCATTGTCAGTGATTGGGGAGGTAATGTAGAGATAAAACATGATGTTAGTACTAGGGGAGGTGGGTAATGCATTGCTGAGCAGTAGTCAGTAAGTCGGGAGGTAATGTAGAGAAAAGACATGATGTTAGTGCTAGAGTAGGTGGGTAATGCATTATTGTGCAGTGTCGGTGAGTGGGGGAGATAATGTAGGGATAAAACAGAACTAAGTGCTAGGGAAGGTGGGTAATGCATTACTGAGCAGTATCAGTGAGTGGGGAGGTAATGTAGGGTAATATAGGAAGTCAGTGCTAGGAGAGGTGGATAATACATTGCTGAGCAGTGTCAGTGAGTGGGGGAGGTAATGTAGGGATAAGACAGGAAGTCAGTGCTATGGGAGGTGGGTAATGCATTACTGAGCAGTGTCAGTGAGTGGGGAGGTAATGTAGGGATAAGACAGGAAGTCAGTGCTAGGGGAGGTGGGTAATGCATTGCTGAGCAGTGTCAGTGAGTGGGGGAGGTAATGTAGGGATAAGACAGGAAGTCAGTGCTAGGGGAGGTGGGTAATGCATTGCTGAGCAGTGTCAGTGAGTGGGGGAGGTAATGTAGGGATAAGACAGGAAGTCAGTGCTAGGGGAGGTGGTTAATGCATTACTGAGCAGTATCAGTGAGTGGGGAGGTAATGTAGGGATAAGACAGGAAGTCAGTGCTAGGGGAGGTGGGTAGTGCATTGCTGAGCAGTATCAGTGAGTGGGGAGGTAATGTAGGGATAAGACAGGAAGTCAGTGTTAGGGGAGGTGGGTAATGCATTACTGAGCTGTGTTGGTGAGTGGGGGAGGTAATGTAGGGATAGAACAGGAATTAAGTGCTAGGGAAGGTGGGTAATGCATTACTGAGCAGTATCAGTGAGTGGGGTGGTAATGTAGGGATAAGATAGGAAGTTAGTGCTAGAGGAGGTGGGCAATGTATTGCTTAGCAGTGTCAGTGAGTGGGGAGGTAATGTAGGGATAAGACAGGAAGTCAGTGCTAGGGGAGGTGAGTAATGTATTGCTGAGCAGTGTCAGTGAGTGTGGAGGTAATGTAGGGATAAGACAGGAATTCAGTGCTAGGGGAGGTGGGTAATATATTGCTGAGCAGTGTCAGTGAGTCGGGATGTAATGTAGGAATAAGACAAGAAGTCAGTGCTAGGGGAGGTGGGTAATGCATTGCTGTGCAGTGTCAGTGAATGGGGAGGTAATGTAGGGATAAGACAGGAAGTCAGTGTTAGGGGACATAGGTAATACATTGCTGAGTAGTGTCAGTGAGTGGGGGTGGTAATGTAGGGATAAGACAGGACGTCAGTGCTAGGGGAGGTGGGTAATGCATTGCTGAGCAGTGTCAGTGAGTGGAGGAGGTAATGTAGGGATAAGACAGGAATTCAGTGCTAGGGGAGGTGAGTAATATATTGCTGAGCAGTGTCAGTGAGTTGGGATGTAATGTAGTAATAAGACAAGAAGTCAGTGCTAGGGGAGGTGGGTAATGCATTGCTGTGCAGTGTCAGTGAATGGGGGAGGTAATGTAGGGATAAGACAGGAAGTCAGTGTTAGGGGACATGGGTAATGCATTGCTGAGTAGTGTCAGTGAGTGGGGGAGGTAATGTAGGGATAAGACAGGACGTCATTGCTAGGGGAGGTGGGTAATGCATTGCTGAGCAGTGTCAGTGAGTGGAGGAGGTAATGTAGGGATAAGACAGGAAGTCAGTGCTGTGGGAGGTGGGTAATGCTTTGCTGAGCAGTGTCAGTGAATGGGGAGGTAATGTAGGGATAAGACAGGAAGTCAGTGCTAGGGGAGGTGGGTAATGCATTGCTGAGCAGTGTCAGTGAGTGGAGGAGGTAATGTAGGGATAAGACAGGAAGTCAGTGCTAGGGGAGGTGGGTAATACATTACTGAGCAGTGTCAGTGAGTGGGGAGGAAATGTAGTGATAAGACAGGAAGTCAGTGCTAGGGGAGATGGGTAATGCATTACTGAGCAGTGTCAGTGAGTGGGGAGGTAATGTAGGGATAAGGTAGGAAGTCAGTGCTAGGGGAGGTGGGTAATGTATTACTGAGCAGTGTCAGTGAGTGGGTAGGTGATGTAGGAATAGGACAGGAAGTCAGTGCTAGGAGAGGTGGGTAATGGACACGGTACACTGTGATGTATAAACATGGCAGATTGTGCTGTAAATACCCATCAGACTGTACTGTACAAATAACGTATACTGGGCTGTACAGACACAGAAGACTGTGCTGTATAAACACTGCAAATAGTGCTCTATATACACATCAGACTGTGTGGTACAAACACACAAGACTGTTTCACGCACACGTCAAACTGTGCTGTACAAACAGAAGAGAACGCTGATAAAATCCCTGGAATTCTAGAGAGATCTACAACGTCTTACTCTGCGAAGTGTTGGTGACATCTTGGTATTGAAGAGATCACAGTGTCTGATACCACAGCCTTGTTCCACTGAGCAGTAGTAATCACAGAACCAAGCAGACATTCTCTGACACCCCGATCTTGTCCCTTTTGTAGTCATTGAATCACATGAACACTGTCTAAAACCCAGCTTTGTTTAGCCAGTAGTCTAAGAACCACATATACACTGTTACTTGCACCCTTGGTAATTACAGACAAACACATACACCGACATGGCAGCCTTGTTCCACTGTTCATTGGTAATTACAGACAAACACATACACCGACATGACAGCCCTGTTCCACTGTCCATTGGTAATTACAGACAACCACACACACCGACATGACAGCCCTGTTCCACTGTCCATTGGTAATCAGAAAATCACACATATACTGTCTGACACCCCAGGCTTTTTCCAGTTTCTACTGGTAGTCACAGTTTCACACATATACCGTCTCATATACTATCCACACATACTATTCACACATACACTGAATTGCACTACAACTTTGTTCCATAGACCACTGTCCAATGCTGGGGTCTAGTGTTGCAGTGAGTACTGTCCTTTTGA
Source organism: Rhinophrynus dorsalis (assembly GCA_037306005.1). NCBI lineage: Eukaryota > Metazoa > Chordata > Amphibia > Anura > Rhinophrynidae > Rhinophrynus > Rhinophrynus dorsalis. Next base: position 698,086,920 of record CM074718.1, read on the forward strand.
GTAAAGACACTGACCGCACGGTTGATTGCAAGCCACTGGTTTAACCAATTTAACCAATGACTGGACCAGGATGACAGTAAACAGTAACTAAGGAGGTGGTTAAAGATTCAAGAGTAGCCTAGCATTCAACAGCTGGCTTTCAAAATACATCCCTGGATAGATAGGTACCTAGGTTTACTGTATCCTCAATGAAGTGCAGGACTGCTGAGATTAAAGGAGCATTCCACATTAGAGGGAGAAAGTGAGTGCCTGACCAAAGAAAGCAGGAGCAGTTCCACAAAAAGCCATAAGATGGAGCGCAAGGAAAAATAGAGGCTGACAGCAAACTTAGAGGGAACTGCTGGGAATAAAGGGCATCTCCAGCTACACTCAGGACACAATTCATCAAAGTATGGGAAAAGCAACCGATCAAATCTGATGTTTTTCCCTGGCACTTTGCAGCGATCATCGATGGATATTTTCAGGCGTTCATCAATAATCTACTTCAAAGCAGGGAAAATGGTGTAAATGGTGTAAATCCGGTGATACACAGGACGTGTGTATGTGTGTGTTCAACCCCAGTGATTTTAATGGGTACTCCAGCTTGAAGCTGATGGGTCTGTTTTGTGATCACTTATTATTGAATATGCAAAGGCCAGATTGGATGCAGCCATTACTGTATAGGCGAATAGCTAACACATAAGGAAATCCTCAGCTTTTCTTGCACATTGAGACATTTGCACCTTGATGAATTTCAGCCAAAATGAACAGGAACAGCCACGAGGAGGAGGCAGAAGACAAGTGAAGTATTGTCAAGTTCAAGGCAAGGTTGTGATCCATGGACAGGCTGAGGTCAGGGCAGGAGAAAAGCTACTACTTAGAAAAGGGAGTCAAAGCAGGAACAGCGAGCAAGGCTCATTGCTTCAGATGAAACAGGCATTGTATACACGCACACAGAGGGCCAGATTCGGTTAGTTTAAATAGGAAAAGTAGGGGGAAAAAAAGATCAACTGGAAGCAGGGGCGACTCTAGATTTTTTGGGGTCCTAAGTAAAAAATTCACCCTTCAATCCAGACTCTGTAATAATATACTGCTTCATGACTTTGTTTACAGGCGGATTCTGTACTTTATAAGCACTGCGGGGTCCTCCAACCAAGTGGGGGCCTGGGCTGCAGCTAATTCTGCTTATAACATAGCTTCACCACTAACTGGAAGGAAGTCAGGAGGGGAGGAGAATTAAGAACTGGACCGAGCAAGGTGAGTCTTGTTCCACTGCCTACTGGTCCCCATGCTTCACTGCATTACATACATACCTGGGAATGGACTTCCGGGAGAGGGGAGTCCTGTGGTGCCGCTAGGGGAGAAAAATGATGTGATTTGTGTCAAAAGGGGGAGGGGCATATTCGTGAGTGGGGCAGAGCTTATAAAATGAAGGATTAGTTTGATGGATAAGCTGGTGAAGGAGAAGTTGGCAGGGAGTGGAAGGAACAGACTGGGAAGGAGCACAAGTGGACAGAATCTCATTAGAGAATCCCCACATCCAGAGAATCAGCCTCTGCCCCGGAGACCTGGTAATTAGCAGCAAAAACCGAAGTCTCTGGAGAAAATCTGGAGAGTTCCCATCTATGAATACATATAGCGTGACGCCTGTCTCCATAGTATCTCCTCTAGCAGATTGATCTCAGTGCACATAGAAGTCCAGGCTAGTGAGTACCACCTGTACATTGACTCCATGGTATCTCCACTAACAGATCCAGATTGATCTCGGTGCACATGGAAGTACAGGCTAATGAGTGTCACGTGTCCATCAACTAAATAGATATTGGGTTAACTCAAGGAGATGTCATGGGAAGACTGAACAAAATTAAGACCGACAAAGCACCGGGTCCTGATGGTATACATCCAAGGGTTCTTCAGGAACTCAGTGCAGTGTTAGCAAAACCCCTATATTTATTTATATATATGGCAAGGCAGTAGATGTAGTATATCTAGACTTTGCAAAAGCATTTGATACAGTGCCACACAGAAGGCTGGTGTATAAAATAAGGAAATTGGGGCTAGGAGATAACCTTTGCAATTGGATACAAAACTGGTTGAAGGATAGGGAACAGTGTGTGGTTGTAAATGGAAAATTCTCCAGTACAGTTAAAGTGGAGAGTGGAGTACCTCAGGGTTCAGTATTGGGTCCGCTGCTTTTTAACATGTTTATAAATGACCTGGAAATAGATATAGAAAGCAAAATATCAATATTTGCAGATGATACTAAATTATGCGAAGTCATTAATTAAGAACAGGATATTTTCTCTCTACAGAGGGACTTACATACAATGTCAGATTGGGCAAACATGTGGAATATGAAGTTTAATGTGGGGAAGTGTAAAGTCATGCATTTGGGAGGAAACAATCCCAAGGCTACTTATATACTTAATGGAATAATTTTAGGTGACTCGTTGCTAGAAAAAGACCTGGGTATCTTTGTCAACTACAAACTTGGAAACAGTGACCAGTGTCAAACAGCAGTAGCAAAGGCAAACAAAGTCCTGTCTTGCATAAAAAGAGGTATTGAAGCAAGAGTGGATAACATTATTTTGCCATTATACAAATCATTGGTAAGACCTCACCTTGAGTATGCAGTGCAATTTTGGGCACCGGTTCTGAAAAAGGATATACTAGAACTAGAGGTACAGCGGAGAGCAACAAAATTAATTAAGGGAATGGAGGACTTGACATATGAGGAACGACTAAACAAACTTTGTTTATTTACTCTAGAGAAAAGACGACTAAGAGGAGACCTTATCACATTGTACAAGTATATGAGAGGTCAATACAAGGATCTCTGCGGTGAGCTATTTATTCCAAGGCCTGATCAGGTGACCAGGGGACACCCCTTGAGAATAGAGGAAAGGAGGTTTAAACTTCAGCAGAGGAAGGGTTTTTTTACGGTAAGGTCTGTCAAATTGTGGAATTCATTGCCCAGGGAGGTAGTTATGGCAGATACAATGGATACATTTAAGAGAAGATTAGATACATTTCTTTCAAAAGGGAACATACAGAGTTATACTGTTTATCAGTAGGCTGATCAGGAAGGTCTGATAAAGACTAATTTAATTGGTAGCAGGAAAGCTATGAAATTCTCAGTTACTGAGGTATGAAGCGAAGGTTGAACTTGATGGACTTGTGTCTTTTTTCAACCTAATTTACTATGTTACTATGTAAATAGAATCTCCTCTAGCAGACTGATCTCAGTGCACATGGAAGTCCAGGCTAATGAGTGCCACCTGTCCATTGACTCCATAGTATCTCCACTAACAGATGCAGATTGATCTCAGTGCACATGGAAGTACAAGCTAGTGAGTACCACCTGTCCATCAACTAAATAGTATCTCCTCTAACAGATCCAGACTGATCTCAGTGCACATGGAAGTACAGGCTAGTGAGTACCACCTGTCCATCGACTAAATAGTATCTCCTCTAACAGATCCAGACTGATCTCAGTGCACATGGAAGTACAGGCTAGTGAGTTCCACCTGTCCATCAACTAAATAGTATCTCCTCTAACAGATCCAGACTGATCTCAGTGCACATGGAAGTACAGGCTAGTGAGTACCACCTGTCCATCGACTAAATAGTATCTCCTCTAACAGATCCAGACTGATCTCAGTGCACATGGAAGTACAGGGTAATGAGTGCCACCTAAAAAATAGAAAGAATAAAATACAAAAGCGAGGAACTCCTTCTATGCATAGTATTTTGGATACAATTCTGCCTTCACCAACACCCTGTGCTCATAAGAATATTACTCACTTGTTTGAGAGGTTTTTCCACTGCCTCTCAGTTTTCTCAGCTCTCCTGGTATAAACCCCAGGTAGGTTTTCTTTGGGTAGTGGACCTCTGGATAACCTCCTTATATTCATCTCTTCTTTTTTCTTATTTCTTTTTTATATTTATTTTTTTTCTCTTTGTCTCTCTTCTCCTTTCCTTGTGACCAGTAGAATCACTGGTAGGTGAATATTACTCCTGCATAATCTTGTATCAGGAGGAAGGAAGGAGAAATAGAGGGATCTCAAACTACGAGAGTCTTATAACAGAAAACTCCACTCCACTATCGATATCACTAGCGCCTCAGGGTATGGATCAAAACTGATTTATTAATGAAAACAAATAAAACCTAAAACAAGCTAATATAGCTATATATTAATATATTAATATACCAATAGAAATATGCTCAACGCGTTTCGTAACACAATGTTACTTCCTCAGGAGCAAAAAAGTTCTGAAGGCAGAATTGTATCCAAAATACTACGCTTAGAAGGACTTCGCGCTTTTGTATTTTATTCTTTCTATATTTTAGTACACTTCTGGGGAACCCCACCCTACAAAAAGCTGCGAAGATCCATTTATTCATATTCCTGTTTATATATTAACTGGAGGTCCGTAAGATTTAGAGGACTTTGAGTGTTGCTTGTCTGTTTTGTCTACATATTGTTTTATCTGCTGTTTGGATTATATTTAGAATTACCGTTATATCCACTATAAAAGAGTAAGGATTTTTGTGTGGCGCTTTCTGTAGGTATAGTGTTAGGGGATCACTATAGTAGTGAACCATACCACTATACTGTCATTTAAAACGTAGAGAGTGCCACCTGTCCATCGACTAAATAGTATCTCCTCTAACAGATCCAGATCGATCTCAGTGCACATGGAAGTACAAGCTAGTGAGTACCACCTGTCCATCGACTAAATAGTATCTCCTCTAGCAGACTGATCTCAGTGCACATGGAAGTACAAGCTAGTGAGTACCACCTGTCCATCGACTAAATAGTATCTCCTCTAACAGATCCAGATTGATCTCAGTGCACATGGAAGTACAAGCTAGTGAGTACCACCTGTCCATCGACTAAATAGTATCTCCTCTAGCAGACTGATCTCAGTGCACATGGAAGTACAAGCTAGTGAGTACCACCTGTCCATCGACTAAATAGAATCTCCTCTAGCAGATTGATCTCAGTGCACATGGAAGTACAAGCTAGTGAGTACCACCTGTCCATCGACTAAATAGTATCTCCACTAACAGATCCAGATTGATATCAGTGCACATGGAAGTACAGGCTAATGAGTGCCACCTGTCCATCGACTAAATAGTATCTCCTCTAACAGATCCAGACTGATCTCAGTGCACATGGAAGTACAGACTAGTGAGTACCACCTGTCCATCAACTAAATAGTATCTCCTCTAACAGATCCAGACTGATCTCAGTGCACATGGAAGTCCAGGCTAGTGAGTACCACCTGTCTATCGACTAAATAGTATCTCCTCTAACAGATCCAGACTGATCTCAGTGCACATGGAAGTCCAGGCTAGTGAGTGCCACCTGTCCATCGACTCCATAGTATCTCCACTAACAGATCCAGATTGATCTCAGTGCACATGGAAGTACAAGCTAGTGAGTAACACCTGGCCATTGACTAAATAGTATCTCCTCTAACAGATCCAGACTGATCTCAGTGCACATGGAAGTACAGGCTAGTGAGTACCACCTGTCTATCGACTAAATAGTATCTCCTCTAACAGATCCAGATTGATCTCAGTGCACATGGAAGTCCAGGCTAGTGAGTGCCACCTGTCCATCGACTCCATAGTATCTCCACTAACAGATCCAGATTGATCTCAGTGCACATGGAAGTACAGGCTAGTGAGTACCACCTGTTCATTGACTCCATAGTATCTCCACTAACAGATCCAGATTGATCTCAGTGCACATGGAAGTACAGGCTAGTGAGTATCACCTGTCCATCGACTAAATAGTATCTCCTCTAACAGATCCAGATTGATCTCAGTGCACATGGAAGTACAGGCTAATGAGTGCCACCTGTTCATTGACTCCATAGTATCTCCACTAACAGATCCAGATCGATCTCAGTGCACATGGAAGTACAGACTAGTGAGTACCACCTGTCCATCGACTCCATAGTATCTCCTCTAACAGATCCAGATTGATCTCAGTGCACATGGAAGTACAGGCTAGTGAGTACCACCTGTCCATTGACTCCATAGTATCTCCTCTAACAGATCCAGATTGATCTCAGTGCACATGGAAGTCCAGGCTAGTGAGTGCCACCTGTCCATCGACTCCATAGTATCTCCACTAACAGATCCAGATTGATCTCAGTGCACATGGAAGTACAGGCTAGTGAGTACCACCTGTTCATTGACTCCATAGTATCTCCACTAACAGATCCAGACTGATCTCAGTGCACATGGAAGTACAGGCTAGTGAGTGCCACCTGTTCATTGACTCCATAGTATCTCCACTAACAGATCCAGATCGATCTCAGTGCACATGGAAGTACAGACTAGTGAGTACCACCTGTCCATCGACTCCATAGTATCTCCTCTAACAGATCCAGATCGATCTCAGTGCACATGGAAGTACAGGCTAGTGAGTACCACCTGTCCATTGACTCCATAGTATCTCCTCTAACAGATCCAGATCGATCTCAGTGCACATGGAAGTACAGGCTAGTGAGTACCACCTGTTCATTGACTCCATAGTATCTCCTCTAACAGATCCAGATTGATCTCAGTGCACATGGAAGTACAGGCTAGTGAGTACCACCTGTTCATTGACTCCATAGTATCTCCACTAACAGATCCAGATTGATCTCAGTGCACATGGAAGTACAGGCTAGTGAGTACCACCTGTCCATCGACTCCATAGTATCTCCACTAACAGATCCAGACTGATCTCAGTGCACATGGATATACAAGCTAGTGAGTGCCACCTGTCCATCGACTCCATAGTATCTCCACTAACAGATCCAGATTGATCTCAGTGCACATGGAAGTACAGGCTAGTGAGTACCACCTGTCCATCGACTCCATAGTATCTCCTCTAACAGATCCAGACTGATCTCAGTGCACATGGAAGTACAGGCTAGTGAGTACCACCTGTTCATTGACTCCATAGTATCTCCTCTAACAGATCCAGATTGATCTCAGTGCACATGGAAGTACAGGCTAGTGAGTACCACCTGTCCATCGACTCCATAGTATCTCCACTAACAGATCCAGATTGATCTCAGTGCACATGGATATACAAGCTAGTGAGTGCCACCTGTCTATCGACTAAATAGTATCTCCTCTAACAGATCCAGATTGATCTCAGTGCACATGGAAGTCCAGGCTAGTGAGTACCACCTGTCCATGGACTAAATAGTATCTCCACTAACAGATCCTGATTGATCTCAGTGCACATGGAAGTCCAGGCTAGTGAGTACCACCTGTCCATCGACTCCATAGTATCTCCTCTAACAGATCCAGATCGATCTCAGTGCACATGGAAGTACAGGCTAGTGAGTTCCACCTGTCCATCAACTAAATAGTATCTCCTCTAACAGATCCAGACTGATCTCAGTGCACATGGAAGTACAGGCTAGTGAGTACCACCTGTCCATCGACTAAATAGTATCTCCTCTAACAGATCCAGACTGATCTCAGTGCACATGGAAGTACAGGGTAATGAGTGCCACCTAAAAAATAGAAAGAATAAAATACAAAAGCGAGGAACTCCTTCTATGCATAGTATTTTGGATACAATTCTGCCTTCACCAACACCCTGTGCTCATAAGAATATTACTCACTTGTTTGAGAGGTTTTTCCACTGCCTCTCAGTTTTCTCAGCTCTCCTGGTATAAACCCCAGGTAGGTTTTCTTTGGGTAGTGGACCTCTGGATAACCTCCTTATATTCATCTCTTCTTTTTTCTTATTTCTTTTTTATATTTATTTTTTTTCTCTTTGTCTCTCTTCTCCTTTCCTTGTGACCAGTAGAATCACTGGTAGGTGAATATTACTCCTGCATAATCTTGTATCAGGAGGAAGGAAGGAGAAATAGAGGGATCTCAAACTACGAGAGTCTTATAACAGAAAACTCCACTCCACTATCGATATCACTAGCGCCTCAGGGTATGGATCAAAACTGATTTATTAATGAAAACAAATAAAACCTAAAACAAGCTAATATAGCTATATATTAATATATTAATATACCAATAGAAATATGCTCAACGCGTTTCGTAACACAATGTTACTTCCTCAGGAGCAAAAAAGTTCTGAAGGCAGAATTGTATCCAAAATACTACGCTTAGAAGGACTTCGCGCTTTTGTATTTTATTCTTTCTATATTTTAGTACACTTCTGGGGAACCCCACCCTACAAAAAGCTGCGAAGATCCATTTATTCATATTCCTGTTTATATATTAACTGGAGGTCCGTAAGATTTAGAGGACTTTGAGTGTTGCTTGTCTGTTTTGTCTACATATTGTTTTATCTGCTGTTTGGATTATATTTAGAATTACCGTTATATCCACTATAAAAGAGTAAGGATTTTTGTGTGGCGCTTTCTGTAGGTATAGTGTTAGGGGATCACTATAGTAGTGAACCATACCACTATACTGTCATTTAAAACGTAGAGAGTGCCACCTGTCCATCGACTAAATAGTATCTCCTCTAACAGATCCAGATCGATCTCAGTGCACATGGAAGTACAAGCTAGTGAGTACCACCTGTCCATCGACTAAATAGTATCTCCTCTAGCAGACTGATCTCAGTGCACATGGAAGTACAAGCTAGTGAGTACCACCTGTCCATCGACTAAATAGTATCTCCTCTAACAGATCCAGATTGATCTCAGTGCACATGGAAGTACAAGCTAGTGAGTACCACCTGTCCATCGACTAAATAGTATCTCCTCTAGCAGACTGATCTCAGTGCACATGGAAGTACAAGCTAGTGAGTACCACCTGTCCATCGACTAAATAGAATCTCCTCTAGCAGATTGATCTCAGTGCACATGGAAGTACAAGCTAGTGAGTACCACCTGTCCATCGACTAAATAGTATCTCCACTAACAGATCCAGATTGATATCAGTGCACATGGAAGTACAGGCTAATGAGTGCCACCTGTCCATCGACTAAATAGTATCTCCTCTAACAGATCCAGACTGATCTCAGTGCACATGGAAGTACAGACTAGTGAGTACCACCTGTCCATCAACTAAATAGTATCTCCTCTAACAGATCCAGACTGATCTCAGTGCACATGTAAGTCCAGGCTAGTGAGTACCACCTGTCTATCGACTAAATAGTATCTCCTCTAACAGATCCAGACTGATCTCAGTGCACATGGAAGTCCAGGCTAGTGAGTGCCACCTGTCCATCGACTCCATAGTATCTCCACTAACAGATCCAGATTGATCTCAGTGCACATGGAAGTACAAGCTAGTGAGTAACACCTGGCCATTGACTAAATAGTATCTCCTCTAACAGATCCAGACTGATCTCAGTGCACATGGAAGTACAGGCTAGTGAGTACCACCTGTCTATCGACTAAATAGTATCTCCTCTAACAGATCCAGATTGATCTCAGTGCACATGGAAGTCCAGGCTAGTGAGTGCCACCTGTCCATCGACTCCATAGTATCTCCACTAACAGATCCAGATTGATCTCAGTGCACATGGAAGTACAGGCTAGTGAGTACCACCTGTTCATTGACTCCATAGTATCTCCACTAACAGATCCAGATTGATCTCAGTGCACATGGAAGTACAGGCTAGTGAGTATCACCTGTCCATCGACTAAATAGTATCTCCTCTAACAGATCCAGATTGATCTCAGTGCACATGGAAGTACAGGCTAATGAGTGCCACCTGTTCATTGACTCCATAGTATCTCCACTAACAGATCCAGATCGATCTCAGTGCACATGGAAGTACAGACTAGTGAGTACCACCTGTCCATCGACTCCATAGTATCTCCTCTAACAGATCCAGATTGATCTCAGTGCACATGGAAGTACAGGCTAGTGAGTACCACCTGTCCATTGACTCCATAGTATCTCCTCTAACAGATCCAGATTGATCTCAGTGCACATGGAAGTCCAGGCTAGTGAGTGCCACCTGTCCATCGACTCCATAGTATCTCCACTAACAGATCCAGATTGATCTCAGTGCACATGGAAGTACAGGCTAGTGAGTACCACCTGTTCATTGACTCCATAGTATCTCCACTAACAGATCCAGACTGATCTCAGTGCACATGGAAGTACAGGCTAGTGAGTGCCACCTGTTCATTGACTCCATAGTATCTCCACTAACAGATCCAGATCGATCTCAGTGCACATGGAAGTACAGACTAGTGAGTACCACCTGTCCATCGACTCCATAGTATCTCCTCTAACAGATCCAGATCGATCTCAGTGCACATGGAAGTACAGGCTAGTGAGTACCACCTGTCCATTGACTCCATAGTATCTCCTCTAACAGATCCAGATCGATCTCAGTGCACATGGAAGTACAGGCTAGTGAGTACCACCTGTTCATTGACTCCATAGTATCTCCTCTAACAGATCCAGATTGATCTCAGTGCACATGGAAGTACAGGCTAGTGAGTACCACCTGTTCATTGACTCCATAGTATCTCCACTAACAGATCCAGATTGATCTCAGTGCACATGGAAGTACAGGCTAGTGAGTACCACCTGTCCATCGACTCCATAGTATCTCCACTAACAGATCCAGACTGATCTCAGTGCACATGGATATACAAGCTAGTGAGTGCCACCTGTCCATCGACTCCATAGTATCTCCACTAACAGATCCAGATTGATCTCAGTGCACATGGAAGTACAGGCTAGTGAGTACCACCTGTCCATCGACTCCATAGTATCTCCTCTAACAGATCCAGACTGATCTCAGTGCACATGGAAGTACAGGCTAGTGAGTACCACCTGTTCATTGACTCCATAGTATCTCCTCTAACAGATCCAGATTGATCTCAGTGCACATGGAAGTACAGGCTAGTGAGTACCACCTGTCCATCGACTCCATAGTATCTCCACTAACAGATCCAGATTGATCTCAGTGCACATGGATATACAAGCTAGTGAGTGCCACCTGTCTATCGACTAAATAGTATCTCCTCTAACAGATCCAGATTGATCTCAGTGCACATGGAAGTCCAGGCTAGTGAGTACCACCTGTCCATGGACTAAATAGTATCTCCACTAACAGATCCTGATTGATCTCAGTGCACATGGAAGTCCAGGCTAGTGAGTACCACCTGTCCATCGACTCCATAGTATCTCCTCTAACAGATCCAGATCGATCTCAGTGCACATAGAAGTACAGGCTAGTGAGTACCACCTGTTCATTGACTCCATAGTATCTCCACTAACAGATCCAGATTGATCTCAGTGCACATGGAAGTACAGGCTAGTGAGTGCCACCTGTCCATTGACTCCATAGTATCTCCTCTAACAGATCCAGATCGATCTCAGTGCACATGGAAGTACAGGCTAGTGAGTACCACCTGTTCATTGACTAAATAGTATCTCCACTAACAGATCCAGATTGATCTCAGTGCACATGGAAGTACAGGCTAGTGAGTACCACCTGTCCATCGACTAAATAGTATCTCCTCTAACAGATCCAGATTGATCTCAATGCACATGGAAGTACAGGCTAGTGAGTGTGGCACTAGTGGATCATAATGTATGTAAAACAGGACAGCACGGGGCACGCCATCACTTCCTACTGATAATAATAAGTGAGTTAAAGTCCTTGGGTAACAACTGTCAGGGAGGCACTTTTACACCGTAGCAGATGCTGAGAGTTAATATATTCCAATAGACTGCTATGGTGCAGTTGGTTACTTACAGATTTGTTCCTCTTTCCTTTGTTCATATTGCCATTGATCCCATAATCTGTATGCTAAACCCTCAATACTCATTTTTCCCAGTAATTCCAAAACTTTTTCTGAGGAACTGGGAACGTGTCAACTGTGTGGACTGGAATTAAACTAATTACAAATTCTATAGAAAAAAAATAAGTTTCATTATTAGCAATTATAAGAGAACAGGAATAAATTTCTTTAATTAAAGGTTCCTAGCAGGCAATTGCATTGAGACGTTGTTTAGAGGCCTGTAGCGCTGCGCACTGCTCAGGAAATGGGTTTTCATTATGTGACAATGAGACATGTCTGTGCATTGTCATTGCGTGAGCGATAATACAGCGGCCAGGACGAGACACATGCTTTCTTCACACCGGATAGAGAATTATTATACTGAGAAGCCGCCTAATGATTCTTATTCATATACACACAATTCTGGAATAAAACAATTATACAATATTTATACAGTTATTTTCTGGATCCTAGAGAAGTCTCCAACACATTCAAAAGCTTAAAGGAGCAGTAAACTTTTATTTATGAAAACACATATTTTATAGAGCTTTTCCTGCTGAATAAAACAAGGTCACTCCCATCGCTGTCAGATGTTTTATTCAAAATTTATAGCAGTTTAAATAATCAGGAAGTGAATTTACTGTGTTTACTTCCTGATAGTTCTAACTGACAGGAAGAGAATTTACTGTGTTTACTTCCTGATAGTTCTAACTGACAGGAAGAGAATTTACTGTGTTTACTTCCTGATAGTTCTAACTGACAGGAAGTGACTTTACTGTGTTTACATCCTGATAGATCTAACTGACAGGAAGTGAATTTACTGTGTTTACTTCCTGATAGTTCTAACTGACAGGAAGTGACTCAGCAGTTTCTATCACATTCTATGGAGAACTGTATGTGTCTGACTTTTCTGACTTTCCTCTCCATTAGAATCTAACAGGAAATCTAATTAGAATTTGACCACTAGAGGGCACTGCTAATGTAAAAAAACATGGGTTTAAACTGTATTAACTCTGGAAATATAAATCTCTCTGCAGTGGGAGTACCCTCATTTTACTCCATAGGAAAATCCCTACAATATATATTTTTTCATAAAAAAAAGTTTACTGCTCCTTTAATTTCAGCTTCTGGGAGCTAAAGACATTTCCAGCAATTAGCAACACAAGGTGTCTGATATGTCTTTAACCACCAAGAGGTTACCATTTTGAACCCCCAAAGAGATGACGTGTTGGACAACTTTGTGGCAATCAAAAGGTTAAAGGAGTAGTAAACTTTTATTATGAAAAACCTGTACCATACATTTTTTTTCTTTTTGAGTAAAACAATGGTACGCCAACTGCTGGAGGATGCTTTACTGAATGTTATTGCAGCTCTAACCTATTCTATTTTTATTAGACCAGCTCCGCTCCTATGGTCACATCAAGAAGGCAGGGTTTCAGCAGATTCCTAATTATTCATAGGTAGATCACATGACTGAACCATCAATCACTCACTTATCCATTCATGATATCTAAGACTCATTGAGAATGTTATCTCTCAAACAAAGAAACAAGAGCACAATTTATAAGGGCTATGATGATTTTTTGCCCATGGAAAGATATATTAGAGCAGGGGTATCATTAGTACCTCTCCTTTAAATAACTTTATCTTGTGTTTGTCTTCAAACAGCAGGGGATTACGTTTAAAGGGATAGTAATGTTTCATAATAAAAGCAGCTCTAATTAATCATCATAGTATTTGGACTTTGGAGAGTGTTATTTCAATTCTGTCAGAGTTGTAGTACAGAGTAATTCAATGATAAAGTATCCCCCTCCCGCCCCTTTTACTGATGTAACACTGCTCAGCCAGATCAGAAGGGAGGTGCTCAGGTAGAATGCAGAGAGGGACAATCTTCAATTAAGATAAGGGAAAAACCTGAAAAACTTGTCAAGGGGGGCAGGGATTTCATTGTTCTCATAGGAAGAAGATTGTCCCCTTCTGTTATCTGTCTGGTCTATGGACTGGAGTCCACATCTGAGAAGAGATGGTTACACTAGGTAAAAGGGGCAGGAGGGGAAACTTTACTTGTGAATATCTCATAAACCATAAAGGTTTGAGAGATAAGACTTATATCGTTCTTCATGTTTTTTTAATGCCTACAAAATAAAATAAAGATAAAACGAAGTATTACTATCCCTTTAATAATATGAAGACAACATTCATACCTTTAAGGCGATGGGTTTATATACAGGTGCAACTCATAATCAGATCGGATCTCAAAATGCCTTGGAAGAAAAACAGTAATCCAATATTATTCTCTTTTATGCTATTAATGAATACATAGAGAATATATTGGCAGTTGGGTGGCCTCCACCAAGCCAAGAACACTGCAGTATCTGTTATGTTTGCCTCAAGACACAACTGATTGGCAGGAGCGCTGATATCAAATGCCAACAGGCTCAACAAGAAGGAGCTGACGGACAGATTAGTTATACCGCATATCAAATAGAAAGCGGTGACACATTTGAGGAAAAGGATATATGAAAAGACACAACTCAGATGGGAACTGTGAGTTGGCTATAAAGTCAGTGTTGATATTCCTTTGCCTAAATCCATGTGGTGTACTGTGTATACTAAACATTTGGAGGAGTGGAGTAGGCCAACCAATATGTGTAATGAGAGGAAGATGTTAAACTAAATCCCCCTCAAGTGTATGACCTATTGTGGTTGCAATCTATAAAAGTCCAGGGTCAGAGAGGCAAAAGAAATAAAGGATAATTAGCCACACTGTGTGTTATAAATCAGATTTGATTTTGAGAATAGTATAACGTTATGGACAGACTTTCTGATTTAATTTTTTGATCGAACAGGTGGCAGGTTTTTTGTGAGTTGCACCTTTTTACCATTTTTTTATTACCTTTTGTTATTTTTGTAATTTTCATTTATTGAATGGGTATGCAAAATCTCACTGGGACTGCGTCCTCGCACCCAGGATGCAATCTCTTTTAGCTCACAAATGCCATAGAGAAGAAATATTCTGAAGCATATCATACAGGTCCTGACAAAATGACAGTCCAGCCACGAAATGCCAGACAATTCCTCTGTGAATAAGAAAAGCAGCTAACCCCAGACATACTTTTCAGCCATGATGGACCTCAACATGAGGTGCAGCTGATCCCTCTAGGCACTTGTGAGCAAGGGGTCCACGTCTGGATTCCCCCATTACCCTTAGGGTCACTAACCCCAAGAACAATTTGCAGAGATGAACAACTAGGCTAATGAGCTTGTAAGGATATGCAAAAATCTCATTGGGACTGTGTCCTCGTGCCCAGGGTGCAATCTCTTTTAGCTCACAAATACCATACACAGAGAGGAAGTGTTCTGAATCATATCATACTGGTCCTGATAAAATGACAGTCCAGCCACTAAATGCCAGACAATTCCTCTATGAACAAGGTAGGCAGCTAAACCCAGACATAAGCTTCAGCCTTATTGGGTTTCATTGCTGAGGTGCAGTTTATAGCTATAGGCTCTTGTGAGCAAGGGGTCCACATCTGGATTCCCCCCCATTACCCTTAGGGTGACTAACCCTAAGAGCAATTTGCATAGAAATAGAAGAAGTCAGAGATGCTCAACTAGGCTCATGAGTTTGCAAGGGTATACAAAATCTCACTGGGACTCTGCAATTTTTTTTTAGCTCACAAATGGCATATGAAGAGAAAAACATATTCTGAAGCATATCATACAGGTCCTGCTAAAACAGTGGTTCTCAACTCCGGTCCTCGGGACCCACTAACAGGCCAGGATTTGAGGATTTCCTTGTTAGAGCACAGGTGAGTTAATCAATGTGAATGAGCCTCTGATCACATGATTTCCTTGTTAGAGCACAGGTGAGTTAATCAATGTGAATGAGCCTCTGATCACATGATTTCCTTGTTAGAGCACAGGTGAGTTAATCAATGTGAATGAGCCTCTGATCACATGATTTCCTTGTTAGAGCACAGGTGAGTTAATCAATGTGAATGAGCCTCTGATCACATGATTTCCTTGTTAGAACACAGGTGAGTTAATCAATGTGAATGAGCCTCTGATCACCACACCTGTGCTCTAGCAGAGAAAGTCCTGGCCTGTTAGTTGGTCCCAAGGACCGGAGTTGAGAATCACTGTGCTAAAATGCCAGTCCAGTCACAAAATGCCAGACAATTCTTCTCTGAAGAAGGGAAATAGCTAACCCCCATAATTAAAGTTTTGGCCTTCTTGTACCTTGTCGGCGAAGTGCAACTGATCCCGCTAGACACTTGTGAGCAAGGGGTCCACATCTGGATGCCCCCATTTCTTGCATAGAAATAAAAGAAGTCAGAGATGGGGGAATCCATATGTGGACCCCTTGCTCACATATTCCAAGAGGAATCAGTTGCACCTCACTGACAAGAGTTTGCAAGGATATACAAAATCTCACCGGGACTGTGTTCTCACGCGCAGGGTGCAATCTTTATAACTCACAAATGCCATATATAGCATATCATACAGGTCCTGCCAAAATGCCAGACTATTCTTCTCTGAAGAAGGGAAGTAGCTAACCCCAGACTTGTGTTTCAACCTTTTTGGCTCTTGTCAGTGAGGTGCAACTGATTACTTTTGGAATATGTGAGTAAGGGGTCCACATATGGATTCCCCCATTACTGTAGGGTGATTAACTCTAAGAGCAATAGAAAAACTCAGAGATGAACAACTATGCTCATTAGCTTGCAAGGGTATACAAAAAAGCTAAATGGGTCTGCATCCTCACTGCCAGGGTGCAATTTCTTTTAGCTCACAAATACCATACACAGAGAAGAAATATTCTGAAGCCAATCATACAGGTCCTGCCAAAATGACAGTCCAACCATGAAATGCCAGACAATTCTTCTCTAAACAAGGAAAGCAGCTGACCCCAGAAGTATGTTTCAGCTTTGTAGAGATGCTCAACTAGGCTCATGAGCTTGTAAGGATATGCAAAATCTCACTGGGACTGTGTCCTCGCACCCAGGGTGCAATCTCTTTTAGCTCACAAATGCCATGCACAGAGAAGAAATATTCTGAAGCATATCATACAGGTCCTGTCTAAATGACAGTCCATCGTTTCCTTTCAGCATTATTGTGCTTCGTAAGAGTATGCAAAAATCTCACTGGGACTGTGTCCTCACGCCCAGAGTGCAATCTCTTTTAGCTCACAAATACCATACACAGAGAATAAATATTCCGAAGCACATCATACAGGTCCTGCCAAAATGACAGTCCACCCATAAAATGCCAGACAATTCTTCTCTGAAGAAGGGAGGCAGCTAACCCCAGACGTAAGCTTCAGCCTTATTGGGCTTCATTGGTGAGGTGCAGTTTATAGCTATAGGCTCTTGTGAGCAAGGGGTCCACATCTGGATTCCCCCCATTACCCTCAGCGTGACTAACCCTAAGAGCAATTTGCATAGAAATAGAAGAGGTCAGGGATGGTCAACTAGGCTCATGAGCTTGCAGGGGTATACAAAATCTCACTGGGACTGTGTCCTCGCACCCAGGGTGCAATCTTTTTTAGCTCACAAATGGCATACACAGAGAAAAACATATTCTGAAGCATATCATACAGGTCCTGCTAAAATGACAGTCCACCCACAAAATTCCAGACAATTCTTCTCTAAACAAGTAACCCCATAATTACAGTTTTGGTCTTTTTGGACCTTGTCAGCAAAGTGCAACTGATCCCTCTAGGTACTTGTGAGCAAGGAGTCCACATCTGGATTCCCCCATTACCCTTAGGGTGACCAACCCTAAGAGCAATTTGCATAGAAATACAAGAAGTCAGAGATGCTCAACTAGGTTCGGGAGTTTGCAAGGGTATACAAAATCTCACTGGGACTGTGTCCTCACGTCTAGGGTGCAATCTTTTAGCTCATAAATGTCATACATAGAGAAGAAATATTCTGAAGCTCATCATACAGGTCCTGCCAAAATGCCAGACTATTCTTCTCTGAACAAGGGAAGTAGCTAACCCCAGACTTGTGTTTCAACCTTTTTGGATCTTGTCAGTGAGGTGCAACTGATCCCTCTTGACACTTGTGAGCAAGGGGTCCACATATGGATTCCCCCATTACTGTAGGGTGATTAACTCTAAGAGCAATTTGCACAGAAATAGAAAAAGTCAGAGATGAACAACTAGGCTCATTAGCTTGCAAGGGTATACAAAAAGCTCACTGGGACTGCATCCTCACTGCCAGAATGCAATCTCTTTTAGCTCACAAATACCATACACAGAGAAGAAATATTCTGAAGCATATCATACAGGTCCTGCCAAAATGACAGTCCAGCCATGAAATGCCAGACAATTCTTCTCTGAACAAGGGAAGCAGCTAACCCCGGATGTATTTTTCGGCTTTGTAGAAGAAGTCAGAGATGCTCAACTACGCTCATGAGCTTGCAAAGGTTTGCAAAATCTCACTGGGACTGTGTCCTCGCACCCAGGGTGCAATCTTTTTTAAGTCACAAATGCCAATCACAGAGAAGAAATATTCTGAAGCATCTCATACAGGTCCTGCCAAAATGACAGTTCAATCACAAAATACCAAACAATTCTTCTTTGAACAAGGAAAGCAACTAACCCCAGACATACATTTCAGCCTTGTTGGTGAGGTGCAGTTTATCCCTCTAGGCACTTCTGAGCAAGGGGTCCAGAAGTAGAAGAAGTCAGAGATGCTCAAATAGACTCATGAGCTTGCAAGAGTATACAAAATCTCACTGGGACTGTGCCCTCGCGCCCAGAGTATAATCTCTTTTAGCTCACAAATGCCATACACAGAGAAGAATCTTCTGAAGCATATCATACAGGTCCTGCCAAAATGAAGAAGAGGTCAGAGATGCTCAGCTAAGCTCATGAGTTTGCAAGGGTTTTCAATGGGACTGCGTCCTTGCGCCCAGGGTGCAATCTTTTTTAGCTCACAAATATCATACACAGAGAATTATTGTGAAGCATATCATACAGGTGCTGCCAAAATGACAGTTGAGCCACAAAATGCCAGACAATTGCTCTCTGAACAAGGGAAGCAGCGAACCCTAAGAACAATTTGTATAGAGGTAGAAGAAGTCAGAGATGGTGAACTAGGCTCATGAGCTTGCAAGGGTATACAAAAGCACACTGGGACTGTGTCCTCGCGTCCAGGGTACAGCCTCTTTTAGCTCACAAATACCATACACAGAGAAGAAATATACTGATATATATTACACAGGTTCGGCCAAAATGACAGTCCAGCCACGAAATGCCAGACAATTCTTCTCTGAACAAGGGAAGCCGCTAACCCCAGATGTACGGTTCGGCCTTTTTGGGCCTCATTAGTGAGGTGCAGCTGATCCCTCTAGGCCAGTGGTTCTCAATCTTTTTTTGTTTGGGGCACCCCTAACACGTAATCTAGAACATTCGGGGCACCCCTAACATATTTAATGTACTTTATCAAGGGCATAAAGAAGGGTACAATACATAAATATACAGTTATTATTAGGTCTTACAATCATAATAACAAAACTAAACATATTGTGCATAGCAATTTCTATAAATCTTTATTTAAAAGTCCATTTTTGTTAGTCTCTATAGAAAACACGGGGCACCCTGGTTGAGAATCACTGTTCTAGGCACTTGTGAGCAAGGGGTCCACGTCTGGACATCTTTGATTTCTTTGATATGCTTCAGAAGATTTCTTCTCTGTGTGTATGGTACTTGTGAGCTAAAAGAGAGTGCACTCTGGGTGTGAGGACACAGTCCCAGTGAGATTTTGCATACACTTGCAAACTCATGAGTCTAGTTGAGCATCTCTGAGTTCTTCTATTTTTTTATCTTTGAAAGTATTTGCTTATTTGTACATTCCCTATATACAGTTACTCTTTGGGGAGTCTATTTTAGCATACAGGAAATGCTCATATATGTGAGGTCATGGTTTGGTTTATTATGAAGAGTTTTACTCACTGATCATAGAGAGATTGGATTTAGCGATTAACAAAATATTCTTCTCTTCCGGGAGTGATTCTCCATTGGCTTTAATTCTATCTGACATTAGTGGAGGTGGGCAGGACACTTTGTAAAGGGCAATTCATTTGTGCAGACATATGCGAAAAAAAACGTTTGCCACACTGTGAAAGGTCAGAGGTATATCCAATGGATTCCCTTTAACCCCTTTAACGCTATAACATCTCCAGAGATCAGGAGTTAACATTTTTTAACCAATGCAGATTTGTGCTGACTATTGGTGATGGCAGGACATTATTGATTGGGTTTGAGTCATAACCTTCATCTTCCATATCTGAATTTAGGGGTTTGGACGAAATGACCCATCATAGACATATATGTGATTAAAAGTGATTTGGCGGCAGCCCCACCCTCTTCAGCTTTATGGTGGTGCGGTTACTTGCTCGGGGTGAGTCGGGCAGGGGAGGAGGTGGGGTTGTTCACTCCAGGGCTGGACATCCTTGTAGTAGGGTGTCGAGGAAGGATAAGATTTTTTTTTTCTCTCCCCCCCATCTTCTACCCCCTCTCTCAACTACTTGCTGCTTTACAGCTCCTTATCACTCTCTCATATACCTTTTAGAAGCCCATATTCATTTCTCAAGGTTTAGTAGCTAAGATTATATGGGTAAACATATTTCCTCCTTCTTTGATGATTTCAATTTTTATTGCCTTATTTTTGCTGTTCTTGCATTCCAATATGTCAGACTCACAGAACTGTCTTATTTGCTCTTAAGTTACGATTCTGTTCTCTCCTCAGTCTGGTGCAGTACCTCACAGTGCCACTACCTTTCCATGGTGCTGTTGTAGGCTGCTGCACTCAAACTAAAGAGATCTGAATCTGTTCCCAGCTGTCCCTACCTTGCAATCACCTCCTCCCTATTTAGTTTAGTCTGTCCCCTTCCTCTGGGCCAGTTTATTCAATTTCAATTCAGTATCAATCTCAGTTTCATTTTAGTTTAATTTACTTTTGTCGATTTTGGGCCTGGGTCCTATGTTCCTTGAGCCAGCTTCATCCCTGAGTTCCATAAGCTGGCTGCACCCCTGTGTTCCTTGTGTTGGCTGCATCCCTGTGTTCCTTGAGCTAGCTGCACCCCTGAGTTCCATAAGCTGGCTGCACCAGATGCCCAATCTAGTGCGGACCTGGGGCTCTGGTAGACCAGCTCTGATACTGACTGCAGGCGTGAATCAGGTATCCCTTTCCTTATACTGACTGCAGGCGTGAGTAAGATATCGCTCCCTACTGACTGCAGGCGTGAGTCAGTACTCTCGCTCATCGGATCAAGATCTAGTGTTCCTGTTCCTGCTCCTGTTCCTGCTCCTGGTTCCTGCAGAGTCTACCAGTGGCTGAGGCCTAGTCTCCAGCAGAGTGGTCAAGCTTGGCAGCCTACTATTCCTGATAGCTGTGCTCACTGGCTTGTAATCCTCTGCTTGCTACTTGTGTATATAGTGTGTTCTATTTTTCTATTATTAATAAATTTTGCATTTAACTATACCGTACTGACTCCTGAAAGTTATTGGTAAACCGTGACAGTTTCTCATGTCCATTTGATAACATTGCATATAGACGAAATGCACTGAATGTCAGTTCTTCACAATCCTTGTCCATACTTTTGATCATTTCCTTTAGGTCTTTTCTTAAGTCATAAAACACTGTTCTGGGAGACCTACCACAAATGCACGTGATGAGCATCCATCGAGCACAAACAAAAGAAAGTGCCTGGTTCTAAGGAATGGTGGCCTCTCAATGGTGCTACAAGTCATGTTGTTATCACGGTGCCCGTGATTTGCTGCAGTTACTTGTCTGTCACCAGTAGGGGGCTTCTATTGGCTGTCTGCAGATAGCCCGCCTCTTATTGCCTATTTAAACCTGGATTGGGCACCCTTTGAGTGCCCTTTCGTGTTGTTTCTGACCTTCTTGCTATCACTATGCTAGTGATAGCTGGGCCTCTGTTCCAGTGTTCCTGAGTTCCTGATCTCATGTGTTCCTGAGTTCCTGATCTCTACTGTTCCAGTGTTTTCTGCATGCTGAAGTACTTCCAGTCCTGGTTCCGGCCTAGTCTCTGGTGTTGCAGTTCCTGCTGAACTTCTCTGCTGTTTTCTGACCTGACTGATCGTTGCTGGTTCCTGTCATCTCATCACCTGTCTTCAGTATCCTGGCGACCTTCTGCCTGGTCGCGTTGGTGACATTGCTACTCTTCCGTGTTGGTCCCAGCGTGCGGACGCTGGTTTGCTCCCAAGCCTTGCGGCTATACTAACTCGCTTGTTACACCAGTGTGCGGTCACTGGTTTGCTCCAAAGCCTATCAGCTATACAAATCTGTGTTGGTCCCAGCGTGCGGACGCTGGTTTGCTCCTAAGCCTTGCGGCTATACAAACTCACTTGTTACACCAGTGTGCGGTCACTGGTTTGCTCCAAAGCCTTTCAGCTATACAAATCTGTGTTGGTCCCAGCGTGCGGACGCTGGTTTGCTCCTAAGCCTTGCGGCTATACAAACTCGCTTGTTACACCAGTGTGCGGTCACTGGTTTGCTCCTAAGCCTATCAGCTATACAATTCTGTGTTGGTCCCAGCGTGCGGACGCTGGTTTGCTCCTAAGCCTTGCGGCTATACAAACTCACTTGTTACACCAGTGTGCGGTCACTGGTTTGCTCCAAAGCCTTTCAGCTATACAAATCTGTGTTGGTCCCAGCGTGCGGACGCTGGTTTGCTCCTAAGCCTTGCGGCTATACAAACTCGCTTGTTACACCAGTGTGCGGTCACTGGTTTGCTCCAAAGCCTATCAGCTATACTAATCTGTGTTGGTCCCAGCGTGCGGACGCTGGTTTGCTCCTAAGCCTTGCGGCTATACTACTCGCTTGTTACTCCAGTGTGCGGTCACTGGTTTGCTCGCTAAGCCCTACGGCTATACTATTCAGTGTTGTTTCCAGCGTGCGGACGCTGGTTTGCTCCAAAGCCTTGCTGCTTAACGATTCTGCTAATTTGCCAGTTCCATCTGACTGCTGCTATTATCTCTGGGCTGCCCTGCCCGGTATTGGTAAGGCCGGTAGAACCTTTTTCCACATTCCATCTGAGGTTGCCTTACCCGGTATTGGCAGGGCCGGTAGAGCCTACATTGTGTATCTATTGAGGCTGCCTTGCCCGGTAATTTGGTAAGGCCGGTAAAACCGTTATGCTATTCCATCTGCAGGTTGCCTTACCCGGTATTGGCAAGGCCGGTAGAGCCTAAAGACTGTCCGGTCCGGTATATTGACAGGACCGGTAGAGTCTGCCTTCTGTCTGTGCTATATTCTGTATATATATATATATATATGTATGTTATTGCCATCCTAAGTTATCATTTATTATTTCAATAAAATTGATTTTTTTTACCTAAAACTTGTGTCTGAGAGTCATAATAAACCGTGACAGTTGTTCACTCCAGTGTGCCACTAAAGAAAGGGAATTTCTATATCAGACTGGTCCTGCCCACAGACAGTTCAACTCCGAAATGTCAGGCAAATCCTCGTCACACAAAAGAGGCAGCAAAACCACAGACATACGTTTCGGCCTATATGGGCCTCATCAGTGTGGTGCAGCTGATTCACTCTTTGCACATGGAAGCAAGGGCCCGTGCCAGGGATACCCTTCTATTTAGGGAGACCTACAACAAACAAATGTGACAAACACCCTGTCAAACAATCAACACCAGGGGTAAGGTCAAACCAACGCAAGGGATATATATAATATATATATATAAGGCTCCTCCAACAAGAGTGATTGGGGCGAAACGCTTGGGAGCATTGCTAGGGTGCGTGGCTAGGTTGCGTAGGCTAACTGTAGTGGGGTGTGCTGTGGCCAAGGCCGTATAAAGTTGCTGGCCGAGAAGCCAGATAGCCCCCTTCGGTTCAGCCGAAGGTGACTCAGGATACCCCACCACAGTTGGTCTATACCCCAATAACCCCAGGAAGGAAATTATCTCCAGAAATAGGACAGACCTGAATGGAGACAAGTGAAGCACAGCCACTGGTTAGTAGGGATGAACACACAGGCAGTCAGACAGCAATTGAACTGAAAGCAGGAGGCAACTGGATACAGTCCTAGGGCCAGCTGAAGCAGCAGAGACAGGAAGATAGTAGCAATAAGCAAGGCAGGAGCAGGAGACACTAGCTGGAAGCAGGAGGACAGTACTAGCTGAACAGGCAGACTGGAGAACAGGAACTAACTAGAAGGAGTCAGGGCACGTGCTGGAATGAGATCAGGACAACCGACTCAAGACGCTTTGACAACGCATCAGAGGAAGCGTCTCAACGTCCTTATGGGAAGGAAGCTCGGGGCAGCTTCAAAGGGAGGACTGCGCATGCGCTCGCCCAACCCGGAAGAACACCGGCAGAAGCTCTGGAACAGAGGAGACGCCGTTGGGGAATAGAGACACAACGGTGACACACCCATCGAGCATGAACAACATAAGGTGTCTTGTTCTAAGGCATGGTGGACTGTCAATGGTGCTACACTTTTTTCACTCCCATGTGCTCTCCTTCTCTCCTTTCCTTCCAAACTTACGCCTATACATCGTGTTATTATGTACTTAGCAATCGGGCTAAACTGTACTTCAACCAATTAATGGAAAAAATATTATACAGCTATATTCTAAAATAAACCAAAGTGAACACACCTCAAAATATAATAAACAGACAGTATACAAAAAACTGACAGGTAAGTTTAGGATTATCTGGGAATTAAACACTAGTGACAGTTTACAACCAGGGGTTACTGTGTAACGGTTTAAAATGTCCCAGTCAAAAGAGCGTGCAACTTAACAGGGCATTCACCAGGTCTCCTTGATGAAAAGGGCGACATGAGAATCTCGTCTTGCATGAAAAGTGCGAGATTCTCATGTTGCCGCTTTAAACATCGCTGCTGCTTCTGCTCACGCTGAATCATTTTCCTGTTACCATAAGAAGGTCTTGCCCAACCCATGTACAAGCTGGACCTGCCCGTGGATCTGAAGGAGGCCGCCTTGCTGAAGAGGAGAAAGAATGCTGAACCGCAGAGGTAGAGACGACAAAATTAAACAAATCATACTAAAAATGTCCTAAAGAGTTGCTGGGCGCTGCACGGGATCTCCCCTTCTCTGCAGGCAGAATTACAGGGAGGAGCAGAGCATGCAGAGAAAGCCCGATGCAGCGCTCAGCAACTTGTTAGGAAATACTCAAAGGGTTAAAGAATACATCTCTCCTCGTCCCAACTACAGGGAATTTGAAGGAATTGCTCCAAGGAGACTGATTTTGAGTTTGAGAGGTGTGTTGTGAATCAAGCTTATGACAGAAGCAAATGTCTTCATGGCGATAGCTGACAACCCTCCCTAAAGTCTACAGTCACCCTGGGCACACTGGTGCTGTACAGTGCAGCTGCTGTATTGATAGACCCTAATGAGCTCTCCCTAGCATACTAATCACTGGAATAGACCCCCCCCAGCAACTGGCCTACCACCGAATGACTAGTCTATGTGGTAGTTAAAAGAAAACCTGATAGCATCCCCTTGATATATTTTTTTTATATGAATACGCGATAAGAAAGATTTATAAATTGGATTCTGCGGGTGTGAAGCGCCTTTTAAGGACATGACATGAGAATCTCGTGCAGTTATGCAGGAAGAGATTCTTATATTGCCCTTTTCATCACGGCGACATGCTTAATGTGGCATGTAGACTCCCAATGTTTTACATGCAACATTTTAAAAGGATACCCTGTGTAACAGACATCAAGGCCACACTCACTGTCAGTGAGTGGGGGAGAAAATGCAGGGATAATACAGGTAGTCACTACTAGGGGAGGTGGGTAATACATTGCTGAGCAGTGTCAGTGAGTGGGGGAGGTAATGTAGGAATAAGACTGGAAGTCAGGGCTAGGGGAGGTGGGTAATGTATTGCTGAGCAGTGTCAGTGAGTGGGGAGGTAATGTATGGATAAGACAGGAAGTCAGTGCTAGGGGAGGAGGGTAATGCATTACTGAGCAGTGTCAGTGAGTGGGGAGGTAATGTATGGATAAGACAGGAAGTCAGTGCTAGGGGAGGAGGGTAATGCATTACTGAGCAGTGTCAGTGAGTGGGGAGGTAATGTAGGGATAAGGCAGGAAGTCAGTGCTAGGGGAGGTGGGTAATGTATTGCTGAGCAGTGTCAGTGAGTGGGGAGGTAATGTATGGATAAGACAGGAAGTCAGTGCTAGGGGAGGAGGGTAATGCATTACTGAGCAGTGTCAGTGAGTGGGGAGGTAATGTAGGGATAAGACAGGAAGTCAGTGCTAGGGGAGGTGGGTAATGCATTGCTGAGCAGTGTCAGTGAGTGGGGAGGTAATGTAGGGATAAGACAGGAAGTCAATGCTAGGGGAGGTGGATAATACATTGCTGAGCAGTGTCAGTGAGTGGAGAGGTAATGTAGGGATAAGACAGGAAGTCAGTACTAGGGGAGGTGGGTAATGCATTACTGAGCAGTGTCAGTGAGTGGGGAGGTAATGTAGGGATAAGACAGGAAGTCAGTGCTAGGGGAGGTGGGTAGTGCATTGCTGAGCAGTGTCAGTGAGTGGGGGGGTAATGTAGGGATAAGACAGGAAGTCAGTGCTAGGGGAGGTAGGTAATGCATTGCTGAGCAGTGTCAGTGAGTGAGGAGGTAATGTAGGGATAAGACAGGAAGTCAGTGCTAGGGGAGGTGGGTAATGTATTGTTGAGCAGTGTCAGTGAGTGGGAGGTAATGTAGGAATAAGACAGGAAGTCAGGGCTAGGGGAGGTGGGTAATGCATTACTGAGCAGTGTCAGTGAGTGGGGAGGTAATGTAGGGTTAAGACAGGAAGTCAGTGCTAGGGGAGGTGGGTAATGCATTACTGAGCAGTGTCAGTGAGTGGGGGAGGTAATGTAGGGATAAGACAGGAAGTCAGTGCTAGGGGAGGTGGGTAATGCATTACTGAGCAGTGTCAGTGAGTGGGAGGAAATGTAGGAATAAGACAGGAAGTCAGTGCTAGGGGAGGTGGGTAATGCATTACTGAGCAGTATCAGTGAGTGGGGTGGTAATGTAGGGATAAGACAGGAAGTCAGGGCTAGGGGAGGTGGGTAATGCATTACTGAGCAGTGTCAGTGAGTGGGAGGAAATGTAGGAATAAGACAGGAAGTCAGTGCTAGGGGAGGTGGGTAATGCATTACTGAGCAGTGTCAGTGAGTGGGGGAGGTAATGTAGGGATAAGACAGGAAGTCAGGGCTAGGGGAGGTGGGTAATGCATTACTGAGCAGTGTCAGTGAGTGGGGAGGTAATGTAGGGATAAGACAGGAAGTCAGTGCTAGGGGAGGTGGGTAATGCATTACTGAGCAGTGTCAGTGAGTGGGGGAGGTAATGTAGGGATAAGACAGGAAGTCAGTGCTAGGGGAGGTGGGTAATGCATTACTGAGCAGTGTCAGTGAGTGGGAGGAAATGTAGGAATAAGACAGGAAGTCAGTGCTAGGGGAGGTGGGTAATGCATTACTGAGCAGTATCAGTGAGTGGGGTGGTAATGTAGGGATAAGACAGGAAGTCAGTACTAGGTGAGGTGGGTAATGCATTACTGAGCAGTGTCAGTGAGTGGAGAGGTAATGTAGGAATAAGACAGGAAGTCAGTGCTAGGGGAGGTGGGTAATGCATTACTGAGCAGTGTCAGTGAGTGGGGGAGGTAATGTAGGGATAAGACAGGAAGTCAGTACTAGGGGAGATGGGTAATGCATTGCTGAGCAGTGTCAGTGAGTGGGGAGGTAATGTAGGGATAAGACAGGAAGTCAGTACTAGGGGAGGTAGGTAATGCATTACTGAGCAGTGTCAGTGAGTGGGGGAGGTAATGTAGGGATAAGACAGGAAGTCAGTACTAGGGGAGGAGGATAATGCATTACTGAGCAGTGTCAGTGAGTGAGGAGGTAATGTAGGGATAAGACAGGAAGTCAGTCCTAGGGGAGGAGGGTAATGCATTACTGAGCAGTGTCAGTGAGTGGGGGAGGTAATGTAGGAATAAAACAGGCAGTCAATGCTAGGGGAGGTGGGTAATGCATTACTGAGCAGTGTCAGTGAGTGGGGGAGGTAATGTAGGAATAAGACAGGAAGTCAATACTAGGGGAGGTGGGTAATGCATTGCTGAGCAGTGTCAGTGAGTGGGGAGGAAATGTAGGGATAAGACAGGAAGTCAGTGCTAGGGGAGGTGGGTAATGCATTGCTGAGAACTGTCAGTGAGTGGGGGAGGTAATGTAGGGATAAGACAGGAAGTCAGTGCTAGGTGAGGTGGGTAATACATTGCTGAGCAGTGTCAATGAGTGGGGGAGGTAATGTAGGGATAAGACAGGAAGTCAGTGCTAGGGGAGGTGGGTAATGCATTGCTGAGAACTGTCAGTGAGTGGGGGAGGTAATGTAGGGATAAGACAGGAAGTCAGTGCTAGGGGAGGTGGGTAATACATTGCTGAACAGTGTCAGTGAGTGGGGAGGTAATTAGGGTTGCCACCTTTTCCTCAAAAAAATACCGGCCTTGGCATTCCCTCCATAGACTTAACATTGGACAGAAGCCAATTTTTTACTGGCCTGCCGGTAAAATACCGGCTGGGTGGCAACCCTAGAGGTAATGTAGGAATAAGACAGGAAGTCAGTGCTAGGGGAGGTGAGTAATGCATTGCTGAGCAGTGTCAGTTAGTGGAGAGGTAATGTAGGGATAAGACAGAAATTCAGTGCTAGGGGAGGTGGGTAATGCAGTGCTGAGCAGTGTCAGTGAGTGGGGAGGTAATGTAGGGATAGGACAGGAAGTCAGAGCTAGGGGTGGTTGGTAATGCATTACTGAGCAGTGTCAGTGAGTGGGGGAGGTAATGTAGGGATAAGACAGGAAGTCAGTGCTAGGGGAGGTGGGTAATACATTACTGAGCAGTGTCAGTGAGTGGGGAGGTAATGAAGGGATAAGACAGGAAGTCAGTGCTAGGGGAGGTGGCTAATGCATTACTGAGCAGTGTCAGTGAGTGGGGTGGTAATGTAGGGATATGACAGGAAGTCAGTGCTAGGGGAGGTGGGTAATGCATTGCTGAGCAGTGTCAGTGAGTGGGGGAGGTAATGTAGGGATAACACTGGAAGTCAGTGCTAGGGGAGTTGGGTAATGCATTGCTGAGCAGTGTCAGTGAGTGGGGAGGTAATGTAGAGATAAGACAGGAAGTCAGTGCTAGGAGAGGTGGGTAATGCATTGCTGAGCAGTGTCAGTGAGTGGGGAAGGTAATGTAGGGATAAGACAGGAAGTCAGTGCTAGGGGAGGTGGGTAATGCATTGCTGAGCAGTGTCAGTGAGTGGGGAGGTAATGTAGAGATAAGACAGGAAGTCAGTGCTAGGAGAGGTGGGTAATGCATTGCTGAGCAGTGTCAGTGAGTGGGGAAGGTAATGTAGGGATAAGACAGGAAGTCAGTGCTAGGGGAGGTGGCTAATGCATTACTGAGCAGTGTCAGTGAGTGGGGTGGTAATGTAGGGATATGACAGGAAGTCAGTGCTAGGGGAGGTGGCTAATGCATTACTGAGCAGTGTCAGTGAGTGGGGGAGGTAATGTAGGGATAAGACAGGAAGTCAGTGCTAGGGGAGGTGGGTAATGCATTGCTGAGCAGTGTCAGTGAGTGGGGAGGTAATGTAGAGATAAGACAGGAAGTCAGTGCTAGGAGAGGTGGGTAATGCATTGCTGAGCAGTGTCAGTGAGTGGGGAGGTAATGTAGGGATAAGGCAGGAAGTCAGTGCTAGGGGAGATGGGTAATGCATTGCTGAGCAGTGTCAGTGAGTGGGGGAGGTAATGTAGGGATAAGACAGGAAGTCAATGCTAGGGGAGGTGGGTAATGCATTGCTGAGCAGTGTCAGTGAGTGGGGGAGGTAATGTAGGGATAAGACAGGAAGTCAGTGCTAGGTGAGGTGGGTAATACATTGCTGAGCAGTGTCAGTGAGTGAGGGAGGTAATGTAGGGATAAGGCAGGAAGTCAGTGCTAGAGGAGGTGGGTCATGCATTGCTGAGCAGTGTCAGTGAGTGGGGGAGGTAATGTAGGGATAAGATAGGAAGTCAGTGCTAGGGGAGGTGGGTAATGCATTGCTGAGCAGTGTCAGTGAGTGGGGAGGTAATGTAGAGATAAGACAGGAAGTCAGTGCTAGGAGAGGTGGGTAATGTATTGCTGAGCAGTGTCAGTGAGTGGGGAGGTAATGTAGGGATAAGACAGGAAGTCAGTGCTAGGGGATGTGGGTAATGCATTACTGAGCAGTGTCAGTGAGTGGGGAGGTAATGTAGGTATAAGACAGGAAGTCAGTGCTAGGGGAGGTGGGTAATGCATTACTGAGCAGTGTCAGTGAGTGGGGAGGTAATGTAGGTATAAGACAGGAAGTCAGTGCTAGGGGAGGTGGGTAATGCATTGCTGAGCAGTGTCAGTGAGAAGGGAGGTAATGTAGGGATAAGATAGGAAGTCAGTACTAGGGGAGGTGGGTAATGCATTACTGAGCAGTGTCAGTGAGTGGGGAGGTAATGTAGGGATAAGACAGGAAGTCAGTGCTAGGGGAGGTGGATAATGCATTAATGAGCAGTGTCAGTGAGTGGAGGAGGTAATGTAGGGATAAGACAGGAAGTCAGTGCTAGGGGAGGTGGGTAATGCATTGCTGAATGATGTCAGTTAGTGTAGGTCGGTGTGTCTGCTTGGTATCAGTCTACACATCTAAATAACTCCACAACACATTTTCTAAATACAGAATTCTATTACAACATATAAGGGACCTTGAAATCTATTTCATCATTATCAGTTGATTTGAGGTGATAGAAACCCTTTTGGAATATGATGTAACGGTAGGTAAATTATAATTCTTCGGCCAACCCTTGTAAAAACAAATTGAAGAAATCCTCTCGATTTTACTCTGAGATGATTGTTCAGAGAAATAACGCCATGGCCCATTTGGTAGAAACGAGATGTATAAATGTGATTGCTGAAGAAAATGAAAGTTTAAATATAGACGATAGAAGATTAATCAGACTCTGTAATTTCCTTGGAGAGATTGCCACAGATTCATTAAGAATACATTTACTCAGTTCTTAGGGAAAGTTAGTTCAGTGAGTTGGTTATAGGTCGGTTTTATCTGAATACATATATTCAGTTTGAGACCATTCCACTTTGTTATTAGGTAAAGAGGAACATTATAATCATTTTAGCATTACTGATCACAGCTTCTCCATTCTAAAGACAGTGGGGTTCTATTGCCTGATCTTGTCTCAGCCTCACGTCTAGACATGCTACTTACAGCCAGAACACAGGCTGACTTAGGACACTGGGGGCCTGGGCAAATGTATAAACTAGTGGTCCCACTTAAAGGGATAGTAATACTTCGTTTTATCTTTATTTTATTTTGTAGGCATTAAAAAAACTTGAAGAATGATATAAGTCTTATCTCTCAAACCTTTATGGTTTGAGAGATATTCACAAGCAAAGTTTCCCCTCCCGCCCCTTTTACCTAGTGTAAGCCATCTCTTCTCAGATGTGGAATCCAGTCCATAGACCAGACAGATAACAGCAGCGGACAATCTTCTTCCTATGAGAACAATGAAAGCCTTGCCCCCCTTTTACCTAGTGTAAGCCATCTCTTCTCAGATGTGGAATCCAGCCCATAGACCAGACAGATAACAGCAGGGGACAATCTTCTTCCTATGAGAACAATGAAAGCCTTGCCCCCCTTGACAAGTTTTTCAGGTTTTTCCCTTATCTTAATTGAAGATTGTCCCTCTCTGCAGTCTATCTGGGCACCTCCCTTCTGATCTGGCTGAGCAGTGTTACATCAGTAAAAGGGGTGGGAGGGGGATACTTTATTATTGAATTACTCTTGAACTACAACTCTGACAGAATTGATATAACACTCTCCAAAGTATAAATACCATGATGATTAATTAGAGCTGCTTTTATTATGAAATGTTACTATCCCTTTAACCTATTGGGTGCTAGAGAAGCCTGAATGCTTTGGAAACTTGTGTAGCATTCATGGGGTTAAGTAATAATTACTTCTGTTCTCCCTCTAAGCTAAAAGCAAGCACTCATACTTACAAAGACATGATTTTGAAGTTTAAACAATACAAAGTGCTTACACCTACAATAGCTTGACAAAGTAATGAGTTGTCACACCTATATACATACAATGGTGAGTTGTCACACCTGTTTTTTGATGCTGAGTAAACACTATTGTATTCCCCAGATTATAGGAGAGATGGAGGGGCAGAGGGTCCCAAACTGTGATGTAGGAGAAACAGAGTTTCTGATTGTGGGGCCCCCTGCCCCTAATGTACCCACAAAAGCTGCACCCTTTGCCCTCTATTCAAACGGCCCTGGACATATGTACAAAGACAGTGGAACAATTCTCACCAATCTTTCCTGGACATATGTACAAAGACAGTGGAACAATTCTCACCAATCTTTCCACAAATAAAAATTACCATAAGTCCGAAAACCATATCAGACAGAGTTTTTCCTTCTGAGTAAAATTAGAATACTCTCACTGCAAGGAGATGTAGATTTCCAGAGTTATTACAGTTTATTCTGTGTTTTTACCTTGATATCACCCTCTAGTGGCCATGTTTCAGTCAGTTGTTTTGTTGCAATCTAGTGTCTTACTCAGTTTTTTATTAAGGATAAAAAGAAAGAGAATTAAAGAAGAAGGTACGTAATAAGGGGATAAATATCCATCACGTATGCAACATAAGGGCAATACCATTGCTTGCATACAAATGATGTTCTGAATTAGGATTATTGACCCTTTAAGTGCTGGAGAGGTAGCCAATGCATTGCATCCCAGGTTTCCTGGCTGTGGGTCCAATTGGGATGAGTTGGGAAGGCGAGGGAGGGAGCGTCTGTTGCACCTCTTCAAGGGAGGCCTGGCAGAGAAGGGAAAGGTAGAAGGGAAAAGAGCC
The DNA here is from genome assembly GCA_037306005.1 of Rhinophrynus dorsalis. Lineage (NCBI taxonomy): Eukaryota > Metazoa > Chordata > Amphibia > Anura > Rhinophrynidae > Rhinophrynus > Rhinophrynus dorsalis. Next base: position 698,119,566 of record CM074718.1, read on the forward strand.
GGTGATGGATGGTGATGGGAGAGAATTAGGAAAGAACCAGCTCTGTAGGAGGAGAGAGTAAAGAACAGGAGAGAGAATCATGAGAATTTACCCGGGAGGAGAGAAATGAAAGAACAGAGATGATAACAGATCTGAAGACACCTTCCACTTGGTGACGTCACACTCTGTGTATGGGATCCAGGGTCTACAAATGGAGGAGAATTTGTTGCAGGTGTTGTCTGTTTGGGCCATTAGTTTTGTATGGTGAAGATAGTCCGGATGTATGGGTTCAGCAAAGCTGAGTCAGGGAGGGTCTGTTATTTTCAGTGGGGGACAAGTAGATTCCAAGAGCATACGGGTGTCACACTCTCTCCTGGTTGGCCAGGGTTGTCTTGTCTATTCCTTGTCTGGGTTTTCTTTTGCTCTGGGCTTTCCAGATTCCTCGTTCCTGTTCCAGGTTTCTGCTTGTTTCTTATGTCTGTATTAAGTGCCAGCGTCCCAGTACTGGTGTGCCCCCTTAGAGTTCTATTGTGTATTTGAGTTCTCTCCGTCCTGTTCCAATCCTCTTGCTGTAATGTCTTGTACTGACCTGCTTTGTTACTGACTATTCTTCAGCCTACTAGTCTTGTACCTTGCCTTCAGTGTAGTTCCTCCACTGTTGACCCAGCTTTCCTATTGGGCCATTCTTCAGCTTGTTGATTCAGTACCTCTTTGGCCTTTCCATTGCCGACCCTGCTTGAACAACCATCCTCATCTCTTGTTCCCACTTAGTCAGAGTTCGACTCTCTCAGTTTTCTCAGTTTCATTTATCGGTGCAGTTGGAGTTCAACTCATTTGATTATCAGTTCTCTGTCCCAGTCCCCTGGAGTTTGACTCATTCATCAATCAGTTGAATTACTGCTCGAGGATAGTAGAAGTTCGCCTTTTAGACTTCAGCCTCTCCACTGTTCAGCACAGCAGCATTCAACCAGAAGTGCAGGGACCTTGAGGGAGATTTATAAAAACCATTCGTAGTACATTTTAAGGAACTGTCCATAAGTCATGGCATCTAGAGATGGGCTTATTTATAAATGATTTAAGATGATTTTATGAATATGGTGTTATTACTTTGAGGACTGCATTTACCTGGTGTTAAAGGGGAACTCTCACCTCTATAAAAAGTTCTCCTCAGCATAATGTTCCCTTTGAGATAATCTGTAATCTGTCTTTTTATTTTTTTATTTAAAGGGGAACTTTCACCCCTTAATAACTAAATCTCCCCTTACTGCTGACCTGGCAGTAAGTACGGTGCACAAGGGACTGACAAGGGACTGACAGCGCAGGCGCACGGACGTCACTGTGAAGAGACGTCCGTGCTTCCTGATCCTTTGAAACGCCGAAATCTTGAGAACGGGGTAAGATTTCTGGCGACTAGCGCTACTAAGCAGCTAGTCGCCAGGTCAGCAGTAAGGGGAGATTTAGTTATTAAGGGGTGAAAGTTCCCCTTTAATGCAGGATATTCTGAAATTTAACATGTTAAAAATGAACCGGTGCTGTCAGTTCAGGGCAGGCTGTGGGTCAACTCGTCCCACAGCTTGTCAACCTTCTCTTCTTCCACTCCCTAAGCAGAGCCTCGTTCTCACCTCCTACTCTGAAGGAGGCTTCCTCCATGTGAACTGGAGTGCTCTCATTAGCAAGAGAGCACTCCCACTCACATGGAGAAATCCTCCATCATTGGAGGAGGTATGTTGGCATTGCCCGGGTTATCCTCCCAGCACCTCCTTCCCCCTTTGGCATGGCCCGAGAGGAAGGCAGTGTAGGCTTGGCATTACTGGGAAACCATTTTGCATTGCGTTGAGATGCCATGACGTCATCAGCTGTTCCTTTAAATAGAAGGCAGTCACGCTGAGCTGGTGCTTATTGCATCTTGAGCCCTTGAGATTATGTGCCTATTCCTTGTGCCTCTGACCTTCTTCCCGGACTTGGTTTACTCTTACCGTTGACTACCTACTATTGACCTCTGCCTGGACCTGGATTCAAGTTGTTTGCTGCCTGCCCTGACCTACTGCCTGGACTTTGACACTGATTCTGTGCTGCCTTCCCTGACCTATTTCCTTCTGAGTTACCTGTCTTAATTGCTGCCTGGTCTTGTTCTCTCACCAGTTATCATGGTGCCCGTGATCTGCCTCCCGTTGCGTTACCTGTCGTGTCCCCTCTTGTAGATTGGCAGCAGCATGGCTGGTTGCTACCTGTCTGCTGGCCTTCCTGTTTGCAAACGTGCGTCACTACATCGAGCTCGTTATTTTGAACTTGCGGCCTAATTGGCCGATTGATGTCCCGCCTCCCCGGTGGGCCTTATATGCGGCCTTCTGACCTAGCTTCAGGGCCTTTTTGTGGTGTACCAATGCATTGCTTAGTATTCCACTTTCTGTTGTGACCCATGCTTGGCTGCTGATTCTGATCCGTGTATGACCCCTGGCTTGTCTGACTACCCGATTCGTGCCTGAACCTTGGCCTTGTCTGACTACTCACTCCGTGCTTGATCCTTGGCTCTGTCTGACTACCGGATCCGTGTTTGACCCCTGGCCTCACTGACAACCTGCTCTGTGTATGTACTGTGGCCTGTCTGACTACCCGATCAGTGTATGACCTTGACCTTGTCTGACTCCGTTTGTGTATGTACCTTGGGCCTGCCTACACTCTCCATGCAGGTACTTGGGCCTGGTCTCTGCCTACCGCATTGCCCTGGGTTTGTCTGCTGTCTTTAGGCCTTGCCAGCTCTCTGGTCTTACTGAGGGTACTTGCCTTGGACCCTAGCATTCTAGGGCATTTATGTACATTGCCCCCATCGGCTCCACATTGTGCTCACAATGCAGCCATCATCTCCACATTGCCCACATCAGCTCCATATTGCCCTCACGTTGCACCCCATCAGCTCCATATTGCCCTCACGTTTCCCCCCATCAGCTCCATATTGCCCCCATCAGCTCCATATTGCCCTCACATTGCCCACATCAGCTCCAAACATGGGCGGATTGTCCTATCGGGGGATCGGGCATCCCCCGGTGGGCCGCTATATCGGCTCACTTTTAAAAAGTCGCGATCCACTTTGTGCAGACTCTCTCCCCCTCCGGTGCACGCTGAAAGAACTGCAATTGAAATACAAGTGCTGTACAGCGCTGGCCATCTCTCTACCCCTCCGCTCCACTTTGTCTTGAGTGCAGAATGAGGGCACTAAAGGAAGTTAGTGGAGGAGAGAGATGTCCGGCGCTGTACAGCACTTGTAATTTATTTGCAATTCTTTCAGTGCGCACCGGGGGGGGGGGGGAGCCTGGGCCGGTATTCCCTTACAATCCGCCCCTGGCTCCAAATTACTCTCACATTGCCCCCATCATCTCCATATCACCCTCACATTTCCCACATCAGCTCCATATTACTCTTACATTGCCCTAGTGTCTGTTTCCTACCTCTTCCCTGGTGGTCCAACGTCAGGAGAGGTCTGTGCCTCCTCTTTCTGCACAGACCTGTAGCTGCTAGAGCTCCCACGTGGTCTTCTCTTCAGTAATGCAGAGCGCTGTGAAATGATGTCATCTCCCAGCGCTCCAGGTCTGTGCCGAAGGAGGAGGCACAGACCTGTCTTCATGGCGCCGGCTGGGGAGATGACTCAGCTCAGGTGAATTTAATGATAAAAAAAACAAAAACCACCACACACATGATCCCAGTGACAGGCATCCCTCTGTTGGGTGCACCTGTAGGCAGATGCCTACTATAAATCCGGCCCTGCTGGGTGTAGGCCAGCTCCTCCGTTCAGCATTGAACTGGTCTTGCAACCAAAACCTTTAATCCGGCTTCAGCCGCAGCAAGAATGCCTTGAGGTAGTTCCCCACTAGCCAGCACTGCATCCTATTCCTCATTCCACAGCAACTTGCCTATTGGGGGTCACCCCATAGATCCCGGAGATTGTCTGTAGGTGTTTGTATTCCTACTTCCTGTCTCATTGAAGTTATTGTGTGTTTGTGTAACCCCATAGCTTGTGACAGTAAAGCTGAGTCACTTCCTGTCAGATTGAACTTTCAGGAGGTAAGCTACCTTGATATCCTTTTTCCAGACAATATAGCAGATTTGTACTGTTATAACTATTGAATAAAACAGCTGTGAGCAGTAGGACAGACATTTGTTTTATTCTTCAGGAAAATCCCTAAAAATATTTTTTCATTACAAAATGAAAATGTTACTGCTCCTTTTAGCCGTCATTTCTACAGAGGTCTGCAATGAATGGACTCAGTTAAATCAAAGGACCTTTAGTATTTCACCTCTATATTAACTGATGAGTTTCCCCAGAATTGCTTCAGTTTTAGAATTCTAGATAAGGCTCCTAGGTCTATCTCCAATGAGAAGTCTTCTTTCACTAATCAAGAACCCCCCCCCCCCCCAATTAAAGCCTTAAGTGCAAGACGATTAGTGATGGAATTGGATTCTGGTGAGTCATTTCTAGAAAATAATTATTTTGTCACATCCCCATATCTGGTCTAATTGGTTTATTGATCGGAATCTTCTCATTTAACCTCCAAGGTGAGTTTCTAAATTATCCTCCTGATAACTGTGAGCTGATGGTCTTCAGATTATGATCAGTCAACATGTGGGCAGCTACAGAGACATTTATCTTGGTCATAATATTATATTCCCATAGGAGACAGTCAATGTGACAATATGATCTAAGAGTGACTAAGGAAGAAGTAATAAGGATAAGAGGAGTAATTCTAAGGCACGTTAATTGCACCATACATAACAAATAAACACATCCACTGATTATAAAGGACTTTAACCCATTGAATCCTAGACGGGTCTCCAACACATGTGTTGGAGATCTCTCTATCATTAAAAGCCCCATTTAAATCAAAGTAAATTAGGAGTCAGAGAAGCTCAAGTAGGAACAAGCCTGCAATACAAATATGAATGAGTCCTACCCAGGGTGCAGTCTGTATAGGAATGGTGTCCTACCCAGGGTGCAGTCTCTTGTAGCCACTAGTGCCTTTCACACAGAGGAAATATTCTAAAGCACATCATACTGATCCTACCATAATAGCAGTCCAACCACGAAGTGCCAGGCAATTCCTCTCTGAACAAGAGAAAAAACCAACTACAAATGTACATCTCAGCCTTGTTGGACCTCATCAGTGACGTACGTCTGGGGTTGGCTGTTTCTCTTGTTCAGAGAGGAATTGCCTGGCATTTTGTGGTTGGACTGCTGTAATGACAGGATCAATATGATGTGCTTTAGGATATTTCCTCTCTGTGAAAGGCACTAGTGAGCTAAAAGAGACTCCACCGTGGGTAGGACACCATTCCTATAGAGCCTGCACATTTGTATTGCAGGCTCGTTCCTAGCTGAGCATCTCTGACTTTTGATGGATTAGTCATCCCAAGGGTAATAGGGGGAATCAAGCATTGGACCCCTTGCTCACAGTGCTTAGAGGGATCAGCTACACCTCACTGATGAGGCCCAACAAGGCCGAAACGTACGTCTGGGGTTGGCTGCTTCTCTTGCTCAGAGAGGAATTGCCTGGCATTTCGTGGTTGGACTGCTGTAAGGGCAGGACCAATATGATATGCTTTAGAATATTTCCTCTCTGTGAAAGACAGTAGTGGGCTAAAAGAGACTGCACCCTGGGTAGGACACCATTCCTATAGAGCCTGCAAATTTGTATTGCAGGCTTGTTCCTTCTTGAGCGTCTCTGACTCCCAAGTTACATATTCAAATTATCCTTGGGATTGGTCACCCCCAAGGGTAATAGGGGAATCCAGCACTGGGCCCCTTGTTCACATTGTTTAGAGAGATCAGCTACACCTCACTGACGAGGCCCAACAAGGCCGAAACGTACATCTGGGATTGGCTGCTTCTCTTGTTCAGAGAGGAATTGCCTGGCAATTCTTGGTTGGACTGCTGTTATGGCAGGACCTGTATGATATGCTTTAGAATATTTCCTCTCCAGGGCCCGATTTACATCTTAGGCGCCCCTAGGCACAACACCTTCCAGTGCCCCTAACCACACCCCTCACCTAGACACATCTCTTCACTTAACCACACCCACTTTGTAGCCAAACCCATTTTTAGATTTATTCTTTACTGTACTGTGGCTATTTTCAAGAGGTAGATGAAATTGTTATAAATAGGGATGGGATATATACAGCATATATACAGACTGCATAAATTGTATTACTCCTAAGAGGAACTCCATTTAAAGAGGAATCTGAGTTTTTTTTTTTTTTTGCATAGTACATGATATATATTCCTAGGTAGGGATGGGTGAAAAATTAAACCATGTAGGCAGAAAATGGCCAGCTTTTCCTCCCGTGGATAAACCGTTGGGAAGTCCATTTCTGCCAGAGTCTTGTGAATGAATGTTTGCTGTATGCATGAGTGTTTTAGTGCATGTGCACAATGCTCAAAACTGTCACATTGAAATGTTCTTAGAAAACTGATTGGTACAGTAAAGATCAGTGACAGGAGCCCAATGCTGGCAACAGGAGGCACACCGTAGAGCAGTGGTTCTCAACTCCTGTCCTCAGGACCCACTAACAGGCCAGGACTTAGGGATTTCTCTGCTAGAGCACAGGTGTGGTGATCAGAGGCTCATTCACATTGATGAACTCACCTGTGTTCTAACAAGGAAATCATGTGATCAGAGGCTCATTCACGTTGATTAACTCACCTGTGCTCTAACAAGGAAATCATGTGATCAGAGGCTCATTCACACTGATTAACTCACCTGTGTTCTAACAAGGAAATCATGTGATCAGCGGCTCGTTCACACTGATTAACTCACCTGTGCTCTAACAAGGGAATCATGTGATCAGAGGCTCATTCACATTGATTAACTCACCTGTGCTCTAACAAGGAAATCATCAAATCCTGGCCTTTTAGTGGGAGGCCAGGAGGCCTGGAGTTGAGAAACACTGTTGTAGAGGAACACCAGGGTCTACGTGTAGATATTACTCCCATGTAAATCACAAAATACATGATGTCCTAGGATCAGTATAACTGTCCTCAATGCTGTGTTTCCAGCTTTATATTTCACTCCTCTTACTGACTAATGGACTCTGCCAAAAGGTAGTGTACTACTGACACAGACAGGACTGGCATACCAGCTTGACTGCACTATGATGCAGCCTCTTTCTCCCATACTGACCTTTCACATACATTTAAATGAGTAGTAAACATTTTTAATGAAAACACATATTTTACAGAGCATTTCCTGCTGAATAAAACAATGTCACTCCCAATGCTGTCAGGTGTTTTATTCAAATATTATAGCAGTTTAAATAACCAGGAAGGTCTATCTGACAGGAAGTGAATTTACTGTGTGTTTACTTCCTGATAGTTCTAACTGACAGGAAGTGAAATTACTATGTTTACTTCCTTATAGTTCTAACTGACAGGAAGTGAATTTACTGTGTTTACTTCCTGATAGGTCTAACTGACAGGCAAGTGCCTCGTCTGCCTATTGACAAATCCGGCCCTGTTCCTCTCTGTGAAAGGCACTTGTGCGTTAAAAAAGACTGCACACTGGGTAGGACACCATTACTAGAGAGCCTGCAAATTTGTATTGTAGGTTCATTCCTAGCTGAGCGTCTCTGACTCCCAATCTCTTTTTAAATCAATGGAGATTTTAGAATTTTATGTGTCTCTTATGATGCAGTTGGTCTGCTCCAGAATTGCTGCAAAGGAGAGGGATAAACTCTCCAGTCCCTATGTTATAATATATGATATCTTTAGTGATAGACTACAGGGGAGATGTACTAAGGTGTGATAAAGAGGAGATAACTTCTCCAGTGAGATAAACTCACCAGTTCCTATGTTATTCTATGGGAGATATTTAGTTATAGACTACAGGGGAGATGTACTAAGGTGTGATAAAGAGGAGATAACTTCTCCAGTGAGATAAACTCACCAGTTCCTATGTTATTCTATGGGAGATATTTAGTTATAGACTACAGGGGAGATGTACTAAGGTGTGATAAAGAGGAGATAACTTCTCCAGTGAGATAAACTCACCAGTTCCTATGTTATTCTATGGGAGATATTTAGTTATAGACTACAGGGGAGATGTACTAAGGTGTGATAAAGAGGAGATAACTTCTCCAGTGAGATAAACTCTCCAGTTCATATGTTATTCTATGGGAGAGATTTAGTTATACACTACAGGAGAGATGTACTAAGGTGTGATAAAGAGGAGATAACTTCTCCAGTGAGATAAACTCACCAGTTCCTATGTTATTCTATGGGAGAGATTTAGTTATAGACTACAGGGAGATGTACTAAGGTGTGATAAAGAGGAGATAACTTCTCCAGTGAGATAAACTCTCCAGTTCCTATGTTATTCTATGGGAGAGATTTAGTTATAGACTACAGGGGAGATGTACTAAGGTGTGATAAAGAGGAGATAACTTCTCCAGTGAGATAAACTCTCCAGTTCATATGTTATTCTATGGGAGAGATTTAGTTATACACTACAGGAGAGATGTACTAAGGTGTGATAAAGAGGAGATAACTTCTCCAGTGAGATAAACTCTCCAGTTCCTATGTTATTCTATGGGAGAGATTTAGTTATAGACTACAGGGGAGATGTACTAAGGAGTGATAAAGAGGAGATAACTTCTCCAGTGTGATAAACTCTCCAGTTCATATGTTATTCTATGGGAGAGATTTAGTTATACACTACAGGAGAGATGTACTAAGGTGTGATAAAGAGGAGATAACTTCTCCAGTGACATAAACTCTCCAGTTACTATGTTATTCTATGGGAGAGATGTAGTTATAGACTACAGGGGAGATGTACTAAGGTGTGATAAAGAGGAGATATCTTATCCAGTGTGATAAACTCTCCAGTTCCTATGTTATTCTATGGGAGATCTTTAATTATAGACTACAGGGGAGATGTACTAAGGCGTGATAAAGAGGAGATAACTTCTCCAGTGAGATAAACACTCCATTTCCTATGTTATTTTATGGAAGACCTTTAGTTATAGACTACAGGGGAGATATACTAAGGTGTGATAAAGAGGAGATAACTTCTCCAGTGAGATAAACTCTCCAGTTCCTATGTTATTCTATGGGAGAGATTTAGTTATAGACTACAGGGGAGATGTACTAAGGTGTGATAAAGAGGAGATAACTTCTCCAGTGAGATAAACTCTTCAGTTCCTATGTTAGCCTATGGGAGAGATTTAGTTATAGACTACAGGGGGAGATGTACTAAGGTGTGATAAAGAGGAGATAACTTCTCCAGTGAGATAAACTCACCAGTTCCTATGTTATTCTATGGGAGATATTTAGTTATAGACTACAGGGGAGATGTACTAAGGTGTGATAAAGAGGAGATAACTTCTCCAGTGAGATAAACTCTCCAGTTCATATGTTATTCTATGGGAGAGATTTAGTTATACACTACAGGAGAGATGTACTAAGGTGTGATAAAGAGGAGATAGCTTCTCCAGTGAGATAAACTCACCAGTTCCTATGTTATTCTATGGGAGAGATTTAGTTATAGACTACAGGGAGATGTACTAAGGTGTGATAAAGAGGAGATAACTTCTCCAGTGAGATAAACTCTCCAGTTCCTATGTTATTCTATGGGAGAGATTTAGTTATAGACTACAGGGGAGATGTACTAAGGTGTGATAAAGAGGAGATAACTTCTCCAGTGAGATAAACTCTCCAGTTCATATGTTATTCTATGGGAGAGATTTAGTTATACACTACAGGAGAGATGTACTAAGGTGTGATAAAGAGGAGATAACTTCTCCAGTGAGATAAACTCTCCAGTTCCTATGTTATTCTATGGGAGAGATTTAGTTATAGACTACAGGGGAGATGTACTAAGGCGTGATAAAGAGGAGATAACTTCTCCAGTGTGATAAACTCTCCAGTTCATATGTTATTCTATGGGAGAGATTTAGTTATACACTACAGGAGAGATGTACTAAGGTGTGATAAAGAGGAGATAACTTCTCCAGTGACATAAACTCTCCAGTTACTATGTTATTCTATGGGAGAGATTTAGTTATAGACTACAGGGGAGATGTACTAAGGTGTGATAAAGAGGAGATATCTTATCCAGTGTGATAAACTCTCCAGTTCCTATGTTATTCTATGGGAGATCTTTAATTATAGACTACAGGGGAGATGTACTAAGGTGTGATAAAGAGGAGATAACTTCTCCAGTGAGATAAACACTCCATTTCCTATGTTATTTTATGGAAGACCTTTAGTTATAGACTACAGGGGAGATATACTAAGGTGTGATAAAGAGGAGATAACTTCTCCAGTGAGATAAACTCTCCAGTTCCTATGTTATTCTATGGGAGAGATTTAGTTATAGACTACAGGGGAGATGTACTAAGGTGTGATAAAGAGGAGATAACTTCTCCAGTGAGATAAACTCTTCAGTTCCTATGTTAGTCTATGGGAGAGATTTAGTTATAGACTACAGGGGGAGATGTACTAAGGTGTGATATAGAAGAGATTGATTGATAATGAATAGAGCCCTAAATAAATGTTAATTATGATCATCATGGCCTTGTTTAACTTCGTGAAACCGTGGCGTGTGTAACATACCATTGCAAATCCCCTGTGGCACTAAAAGGGTTAAATGTAATTTTCATAGAGATAAATGTATGACAACAGGAGGGTTGTACCACATGGTGATGTTAGGGGGGAGGTGAGGCAGGGTGATTAGCAGTGTCAGCAGTAGACAGATTAGACATCTGGTATCAGGAGGGCAGTGGGACAGAGCCGGGACGTTACCCTGACAGACTTGATGTGAAGCAATCGGTCTTCCAAGAGCCATGGTGAGGGCTGGCAGTAATCGTGGTCTGGGTTATATGGAGACTCCCACTGCGCTGACAATGATGGAGGTTCTGCTGGTTCTAAGCCTTCTCCCGGGGCCGCTGACTTCCCTGGAGTTCCCCGTCTATCGCATGCAGCAGTACAACTTACAGGGACGAGCACATGGTGAGTACAAGGCCGAAATCAGGGGCAGGTAACTGCTGAACCTCCAGCTGTCAGGAGTTATAACTCCCATCATCCTCAGCTTTCCACTGGCTGATTGGAGAGAATGGGAGTTGTAGGACTCACCAGCTTGAGATCCCTGCATTCATTATTTCTAGTCTAAATAATATAACAGGGAAGACCACAGGGTCAGATACTCTAATGTCTGGTGATGGTGAGATCTGTCCAGCGAATTGTTAGGAGTAATTTGATGGAAGAGGCCTGTCATCTGCATATGCACTAAGATTTATATATTCATGGGGAAGGGTAGGATATAGTCCTATATACCCTGATATATACCCTGGGTAGGATACAGTCCTATATACCCTGATATATACCCTGGGTAGGATACAGTCCTATATACCTGATATACACCCTGGGTAGGATACAGTCCTATATACCCTGATATATACCCTGGGTAGGATACAGTCCTGTATACCTGATATATACCCTGGGTAGGATACAGTCCTATATACAATGATATATACCCTGGGTAGGATACAGTCCTTTATACCCTGATATATACCCTGGGTAGGATACAGTCCTATATACCCTGCTATATACCCTGGGTAGGATACAGTCCTATATACCCTGATATATACCCTGGGTAGGATACAGTCCTATATACCCTGCTATATACCCTGGGTATGATTCAGTCCTATATACCCTGATATATGCCCTGGGTAGGATACAGTCCTATATACCCTGATATATACCCAGGGTAGGATACAGTCCTATATACCTGATATATACCCTGGGTAGGATACAGTCCTATATACCTGATATATACCCTGGGTAGGATACAGTCCTATATACCCTGATATATACCCTGAGTAGGATACATTCCTATATACCTGATATATACCCTGGGTAGGATACATTCCTATATACCCTGATATATACCCTGGGTAGGATACAGTCTTATATACCTGATATATACCCTGTGTAGGATACAGTCCTATATACCTTGATATATACCCTGGGTAGGATACATTCCTATATACCTGATATATACCCTGGGTAGGATACAGTTCTATATACCCTGATATATACCCTGGGTAGCATACAATCCTATATACCCCGATATATACCCTGGGTAGGATACAGTCCTATATACCCCGATATATACCCTGGGTAGGCTACAGTCCTATATACCTGATATATACCCTGGGTAGGATACAGTCCTATATACCCTGATATATACCCTGAGTAGGATACATTCCTATATACCTGATATATACCCTGGGTAGGATACAGTCCTATATACCTGATATATACCCTGGGTAGGATACAGTCCTATATACAATGATATATACCCTGGGTAGGATACAGTCCTATATACCTGATATATACCCTGGGTAGGATACAGTCCTATATACCTGATATATACCCTGGGTAGGATACAGTCCTATATACCCTGATATATACCCTGGGTAGGATGCAGTCCTATATACCCTGATATATACCCTGGGTAGGATACAGTCCTATATACCCTGGGTAGGATACAGTCCTATATACCCTGATATATACCCTGGGTAGGATACAGTCCTATATACCCTGGGTAGGATACAGTCCTATATACCTGATATATACCCTGGGTAGGATACAGTCCTATATACCCTGATATATACCCTGGGTAGGATACAATCCTATATACCCCGATATATACCCTGGTGTGATTGTGTGTTGTGTATATAAGTGTATCACCCTGGTGTCCCTGTGTTTAGGAGATCAGACTGTGTGGTGTGTATATAAGTGTATCACCCTGGTGTCCCTGTGTTTAGGAGATCAGACTGTGTGGTGTGTATATAAGTGTATCACCCTGGTGTCCCTGTGTTTAGGAGATCAGACTGTGTGGTGTGTATATAAGTGTATCACCCTGGTGCCCCTGTGTTTAGGAGATCAGACTGCGTGGTGTGTATAGAAGTGTATCACCATGGTGTACCTGTGTGTAGGAGATCAGACTGTGTGGTGTGTATATAAGTGTATCACCCTGCTGTCCATGTCTTTAGGAGATTAGATTGTGTGATGTGTATATAAGTGTATCACCCTGGTGTCCCTGTGTGTAAGAGATCAGACTGTGGTGTGTGCATATAAGTGTATCACCCCTGGTGTCCCTGTGTTTAAGAGATCAGACTGTGTGGTGTGTATATAAGTGTATCACCCTGATGTCCCTGTGTTTTGGAGATCAGACTGTGTGGTGTGTATATAAGTGTATCACCCTGGTGTCCCTGTGTTTAGGAGATCAGACTGTGTGGTGTGTATTGAAGTGTATCACCCCGGTGTCCCTGTGTTTAGGAGATCAGACTGTGAGGTGTGTATATAAGTGTATCACCCTGGTGTCCCTGTGTTTAGGAGATCAGACTGTGCGGTGTGTATATAAGTGTATCACCCTGGTGTCCCTGTGTTTACGAGATCAGACTGTGTGGTGTGTGTATATAAGTGTATTACCCTGGTGTTCCTGTGTTTAGGAGATCAGACTGTGTGGTGTATATAAGTGTTACACCCTGGTGTCCCTGA